>VZUI01054301.1:0-193272 GCA_013401135.1 Cettia cetti
TAGATAGATAGATAGATAGATAGATAGATAGATAGATAGATAGATAGATAGATAGATAGATAAATAGATAGATAGATGGATGGATGGATGGATGGATGGATGGATGGATGGATGGATGGATGGATGGATGGATGGATACTTATATAGAGTATGAATGACTTTGGATGACATATATGAGTCAAAATATTCCTAGTATTTTTTTCAGGGTCATCATGATTTTAATTTACTCATAGTGTTACCTAAATGGAGGTCTGTACTTTCTATTCTTCCAGTCAATCTTTATATCACATTCACATTCATAATTACAGCCACTGTACAAGGGTAGTATAAGGATTAATGAACCATAACATAATCTGAAGTGTTATAGGGGAAAAAATTCCAGTGATCTGCTTCACCATCTCTGATCAGAGAAAAATTAATTACACATTATATTTATGCCCATTCTTCAGTAGATGAATGGAAGTAGCAGTCATACACAGGAATATGCAAGTGTGAGATACTGTAAATCATATTGTCATTTACTAATAAGCCTTTTTTGTGAAAAAATACAATAACTGTAAATTTAGATACTTCAGTGTAGAAATATTTCTCTTTCGCAGAAAAAACTGCAGAAACACAGATAAAATCTTTTCCTTTTGATCTTTCTAAAGCTGCTACTGAAAATATTTTCTAATAGATATATATTTTTAGTGAACATGCTTAAACCTATTATATGTTTCAAAATTCTTAAAATCCATATATTATTTAACATCAATAACACTCTGTCCTTTACCTGCAGTAGTAAGAGAGGTACATGAACAACAGCACGTGATCTCCCACATAAAGCATCTTTTTAGGGAGGCAGGAAAGTCACATCAATTACCAAGTAAAAGCAAACCCACGACAGAGCTGAAAATGTAGCTTACTTCTCTGCGGGCTCTACATGCATGATTCTACAAACATGTGGAGGATCTGCTGTTCATTTTTATAACTCCTCAGTCACCTCTAAAATCCCAGGCAAAATGTAATAAAATGTTTTACCCTTTCCTGCAGTAATGTATGGTGAGGATCCTGTTCTACAGTCAGTATTTCCATCATGTGGTGCAAAATTATTTTATTTATACAAGAAATATCTTAAAGAATTGTTGAGTAAGCAAAATGCAGGAGTCTTTGTTCACTGACCTAGAGCAGAATATTGATTCTCAACAAAATATGAAGGTGGTATCAGTGTCGAGATGCATGGCTGTATCATGCTGTTCTTCACTAATATATTTTCAATGTTTTTTCCTAGCTTATACTCTTCCTTGTCAGCTGAAAGGATGCTCCAGGGTTTTTCCACAATTCTTATTCAGTAGTAACACTACCAGGGGATTGAATCTAGTCTTATACCTTAGATGAGAAGGATGCTAGTTTAGTACTTTGTTCACATAAAACAACCTTGCAATAAACACTGTTATTCTTAATAAAAGGTAGAATCTGACTGATTCATTCTTTCATGAGCAACATAAAACAACTAAAGCAATTAGATACCTCCAAACACTGTTAAAAAATATGACTTTTGCAGAAATTCCTTTATTTCCAGCATGTTAACCTAAATCTTCCAGTAATACAGGCACAGGAAAACTACAGAGTACAGGGAAAATAAAGTCTTAAATTCATCCTGATATTATTGGAAAAACTTTGTTAAGTAGTGGAGAGAATAACTGAAAGCACTAAGATACAAAAAGAAAATTCCTTTTGTTGTAGTTGTTTGAACAACTTGATTAGCTAGTAGGTTTTGTTTTGCATTTTGTGACGTATATCTTGAATTGATGGTTATAGATTAGCATGACAATGGTATCTTCCATGTCTTACAGATTTTTTGTACAAATTGCATCACTCTTTTCAATTTTGCTGCATAGAGAGCAACAGTTCCCTGAAAAAAAAAAAAAAAAAAAGTAGCAGAGGTGTCTGATAGAATAGCATAATCAGGAGAATTAGAATTAAATGCTACCTAATGTCCTTGGTGAATATGCATTGCTTGTTGAAACAAACATCTACCAAAAAACTGAGCTATTTGTATTATACCAGGGAATTGGCAACCAGTTTGACTAGCTGATATTCACAAGCAGATTCTCTTGGAAACTGAGGAATTTTCCTACTCTGAGTGTGAGGAATTTGATGAGGTTAGTTAGGGGCTTAACAAATTCTCATATTGCACCTTGCATCAGCTCAATTATTATGTATATGATATGAAGAATGAAAGCCAAATTTGTATAATGATAAATTCAATTAGTAAGGAAATAACTTGGAAAATAAGGTACGTTCTCATAAAACCTTTTGATCCTTACACATTTGAGGGAATGCTACACTCAGCATTTGAAGAAAGTTCGTTAATGCTGACATTTCCTGTCATGATTTTTTAAATCAGTTTGTAAATATTAATATTCTTTAAAATTAAATTGGAGGAAGAAATTTTTAATGTATAAAAGATATCCACATTAGTTGCAGAGTTAACAGAAGCTCTAAAAATAGGGCAGAAAGGTGTGTCCCTATGGGAGCAATGTGGAGCCTCAGCTGCCACTTGAGATGCCCACACAAATCATGACTTGACCTCTACAAATCAGATGCATGCCTTCCTTTTTATAACCATAATTGTCATTTTGCAGTTAACTTCATGCTTAACCTCTGGTATATCCTGTCACTTCTTTTGCTGGGAAGGTGGAATGTAAATTTTGAAATGTGAATCAGCATAATGGAAAGTAGCTCAAAGTATTGCATTTATACGCTGCAATAGCATTCTAAGAGTTTTACTGACCTTGGGAAATGCAAGTGAAAAATCATTTATGCAGAAATTGAACATGTATTTTCTAGGAACCTGTAGATAAACCTTACGAGCCTTTGAGAACTTATTAGATGGGCATAGCTTTCTCATTTTTGAGTTTTATCGTCTAGCTGAAGCAATTTGAAGTAGCTTTACAGATTTGTGTGGCAGAGAAAAGTCAATTACAGCCTTGAATTCATTACTATTTGGAAACTGATATATAGCCAGATAAAATTAGGAGACTACCAAATTAGTAACTTTATTGCAAAGCCAGAAATGCTCAGCAAATACTTGTGTCTAAATTTATTCCATTGGTTTCCATTGATTTTTACATTATTTTTTACAAGTTATGAAGATTAAAAAATAGATATTAACTAAATGCTGCTGAAATGTACACTGTTGTGGTGAAACTACTCAGTTTTCCATAAGTAGCAGAAAATAGTTTTAATATTTTGGTAAGTATATGTTGCAGAACTGATAAACTGATAAACAGTTAGGACATACTTGCCTGGTACACTGATGCTAAACTATTTTCAGACAAGGTGTTACACCTGCAAAAAACAGAGCATTGCAGTTCTGCACAGATCTACTACTTTGGGATCCAGAGCCAAGGTCTGGTATTGCCCCCTTATTTCAATGGACCTAGGTACTGGGTTTGTGTGGTCAGGTTTGAGTAGCAGAGGGATTACAGGGGTGGCTCTGTGAGAAGGTGCTGGAAGCTTCCCAGCCAATCCCAGACTGCTCCAGGATGGACCCAACACTGGCCTGGGCCAAGCACATTAACAATAGTGGCAGCGATGCTGGGATAGCGTATTTCAGAATAGGGAAAAAAACTGTGAAACTGAAGCCAGAGTAGTAAAAATACTTGGGAGAAACAACTCTGCAGACATCAAGGGCAGTGGAGGAGGATGGGTAAGAGGTGGTCCAGGCACCAGAGCTGAGATTCCCCTGCAGACCGTGGTACACACCATGGTGAAGCAGCTGTGCCTCTGCAGCTCATGGAGGTCCATGGGGGAGCAGAAATCCACCTGCAGCCTGCAGAAGACCCCAAGCCAGACCAGGTGGATACTCAAAGAAAACTGTGACCATGTATGAAGTTGTGCTAGAGCAGGATCCTGGAAGGATCTATGGACTCTTGGAGAGAGGAGCCCATGCTGAAGCAGGTTTTCTAGCAGGAGTTGACACCCTGTGGGGGGCTCACCCTGTGGGCTGCTCAAAAAGCAGCCTGTGCCTGAAGGAATGCATCCCTGGAAGGGACCAACACTGCTCTAGTTTGTGGAGAACTGTAGCCCACGGGAAGGACTCACATGGAAGAAGTTCATGGAACACTCTCTCCCATGGGAGGTACCCCAAGCTGAAACGGGAAGAGTGAGAAGTCCTCTCTCCCCCTAAGCATTAAAGAATGGCAGAGACAATGTATGCTGACCTCGTCAAAACCCCAATCCCACAACCTGCTGTGCCTCTGTGGGAGAGAAGATAGAGAATCTGGCAATATGGTTGAATCTGGGAAAAAAAAGACATTTGGGGTAAAGCCATTTTAAGGTTTTGATTTTGTTTTGCATTATCCTATGCTGATTTGATGGTAACAAATTTTATTAACGTCACCAAATTGAGACTGTTTTACCTATGGTGGCAATTGGTGGGTGATCTTTCCCTGTCCTTATCTCAACCCATAGGTCTTTTGTTACACTTTTTCTCCCGTCTAGCTGATGAGGAGAGAGATAAAACACTTTTGGTGGACATCTGGTGTCCAGCCAGGATCAACAACCTTCTGAAAGGTTGAAAATTATATGACACTAGTGCTTTGATTACCAAAAGAGTATCAATTAAACTTTGAATTTGTACATATATGGAAATAATCCTCTCAAAAATATGAAAAAACTTCCTGCTGTATCAACAACACTGACTTAATTATCAAGAGAATCTTCAGTTAAAGGGTGGAAAGAAGTTTGATTTGATAACCAGCTTGTTTTCACTTGCTTTTGAAGTCTGAGGTTCCTAATTAGCAATGCATAACATGCTTCCATGTGCAATGACAGAGAAAAACAAGGGCCTCCTCATCCACTAAGAGTATCTGTATTATCAATTTCTTCTCTGTTGCAGGTATTTACACTTTATTTCATGTTATTGAGCATGAAAGATTAATTCCTTTAAAGCTTTTTTCTAAGTGGTATTTCCCATTCTGATTCATTATCTTGTCTAGGAAATCAAAACCAAAACCAATTTCTACTCACTAGTCTCACAGGGTGAGAAAATGCTGCCTTCTTTGAAGTCAGAGAAATATTCTATTTAAGTTTGATAACTCGAGGGTGGTTCTAGTTTAAATGCAGGATGAATAATATGAAGTAGTTCTTTATAGGTGGAAAAGTACCATGAAGTTTAAAACAAACAGAACCCACACTTATGGTATATTACAGTGCCAGATACTGCTGTGAAATGAGAAGGTATAACTGCAGAGCTACTCCAGCTATTTAAACAGATAAATTCCAGATTTACTAGCAGTACTGTTAGCTGGATGTGATTCTGTTTCTTTCATTAATACATGTCCTTGACAACGAAACATTCTAAAGTACTCTGATAAGGGATTTTTGGCTCAACATGTATCTTGCATGCTTGAGAAGCCTACAATTACATTGCAAAACCCAGAATCTTCACTTTTAAGTTCTATGGTATTTCTATCTTTGGTGAATTTCACTTGTCAGTTTTCTGGCAAAAATGAAAAATAGGAAATCAGAGTTGAGGTATAACTGAAAGGAACTGGATTCTGTATTGAAATAACATTTATAATATTCATAAATGTACATTAATTTTTAAATTGTAAGCATTTTAATCCTTGTGCTTAAATAGCAGAATGAGCATTAACTACTTCAAATCTTTTCCACTTGTGTTTCCTGAGATGTCCTAGAATAGCCTTAGAGAGTCACAAGTCTTGCTTGTGACCCACAGTTCATCCATCATAATCTCAAAAATGCTGCACTTTGTTAAAAATGTTAGCAGTGTTAAAAATGTAAAATTTATAAAACTTGTCTTCCTTTCACACTTTAGTCTGAAGAACTATATTTGTACAAACATTCCAGGTACAATCAGAGGTCTCAGAACAGAATAACCAGAAAGTATTCAGATACACTTCTTACCAGTCATCTATGCAGACCACAAGAGGGGTGAGAGAGATCATGAGACCTGAAACAATTGAAGGTATGTGGATGTGAGAAGAAGGGTGAGTTCAGTGCTGTAATTAAAAACATTCAAAGTTTCTTGATATATTAGCCATGAGAAAACAGTCTGAAAAGTGCCTTGGTGGAGCACCTGGGTAGCTCAGTTGTTAATGTAAGGTTCTGCAATGTTAGCACTTTCTTTCAAAATATCAAAACCTATATCCTTTCCATCAGTTTAAGCCTTGATACCCCTTCATTGCACAAGATAAGCCCATTCTCTTGCCTTGAAAAGAGTACCTAATTGCATTGAAGTACTTAGTTTTTATAATAAGTGATTTTAAAAATTGCTTGCATCATTTCCTCCTTCTGTGCCTAATAAAAATTGCTGACTTTGTAATGGCTTTTCTTAATGCCAAAAGAGTTGCCTTTTGATCTTGTTTCTGTGTTCAACAGAGAGCAGAAGAGATTCATGAGACTTAGGTTGCATGTCAGCATATTATTCTCCTCCTGACTCTTTTCTTTTCTATTTCTTACTAATGGAAAATTGTCAGAGATGTGCAGTATTGTTTCCACTTATTCTTCTGTTTTCAGTAGGCAAGAATTCAAATTTAAACAAAAGAAAGCACAGAGTAAGTGGAAAATCACATATAATACCTGAAAGAGAAAACACCAAGTGCCTTTATACCATGCCATAACAATTATCTGGGAGAGCATCAGCTGCAGTGTTCAGAAAGACTAGCACAATTGTTTAAAGATAACAATTATACAGTTGTTTTCAGAATATAACTTGTGTATAAGCTTCTTATTTTATTAAGTCTTAAAAATAATCTCTACTAATAATAAATGATAGTACAATAAAATAGAGGTCTGTTTTAATAAAATAGATGTGTAGAGGAACAAAGGGTTAGAGGGGGGGGGGGGGGGGGGGGGGGGGGGGAAATTGTAGCGCCTTAGATAAAGAAGAAGATGAATTTACTTTTAGGTTTCCCAAGCTGGATTTGTATGTAAAGAATTTCAGTGACTGATAGGTCTTGTTCTGACATACAGGAAAATACAACATTTTGTGAGTGAAATTAGAGTTGCAAGCTTTCCCACCCTGTCTTTCCCAATTTTCTGTGCATTTTTACATATATAGTGCAAGGAAATACTGTAAAATATTTTTATACAATTCAGTCACGATTTGCTCATAGTGAAGCTAGAGTCTTTCAAATTGAGAATTTTTTGTTGCATACATATAAAACAATGCAGACTACAACCCTCTTAGTGATACCCATTGATGGTATAAGTATTATATTGTGAGTGAAGTAAAGTTATGTGAAGTTTGTTAGTTATATTGGGTCTGGGAAGGCAACAAGAAAACAAGATGCACAAAGCTGTAAAGCTGTCAAGAGAACAGAGTCAGGCTCTAGTTGGTGCCAAGTAATAGGACACAAGACAATGGGCAGAAACTGATGTACAAGATTTTCCACCTGGTTAGGAGAAAGAACTTCTTTTTTGTGTGCGTGAACAAGCACTGGAACTGTCTGCCCAGAGACATTGTGGAGTCTCCGTCACTGGAGAAATTCAAGAACCATCTGGACACAATCCTGTGCCATGTGCTCTAGCATGACCCTGATAGAGCAGGGAGATTGGACCAGATGACCCACTGGGGTCCCTTTCAAATTGGCCCATTCTGTGATTCTGTTTCTGTGATAGCTGGGAATCTGAAATAGATCAAAGTCTCAGGTAAGACTAGATCAAGTTTCCCAGAATTTTTATGGCATCTCTGTCTGTGGAGATACAGAAAACCTGCTTGGACAAAAACCTGGTCAGCTGTAGCTGACCCTGCTTGAGCAGCAGGATTTGACTAGGTTACTTTAAAACATCCATTTCACCTTAAATGGTTCTGCAATTTACTGTAAATAAATACCAACATATATTCATTATTTTTATAATTTTTTTTATATCAAGTACAGCATTGCTTTGTACTGTCAGAATTGAAAGCAATCCTAAAAAAAAAAAAAAAAAATCCTGCCAGAAATAATTGAGACAAAGTTGTTAAATCATATGAAATAACTATGTACTGCAAAAACATTCTAAAAATGTTTTTCCGTTTCTAATGCTGTGCTACTAGATTTTTGTTATTAGGAATTTATAACCATTCATTTTGTTTCATTACATTTGTAGTCTTTCACTATAATTTGCCTAGTCTGCTTCAGTCTGTTCTGTGGAACAAAACCTTTCCCTGGCATTATCAAGCAATCTGTGTCCACAGTTACTAATGATTGATCAGACTGATGTTTCCAATTATCATTTCTGATTAAATATTTTTCCTGCAGAGTCTTATTGACTTTTTTCTTTTGACACTTGCATACTCTGCCTTTGGAAAAGCACTTTTTAAATTTTTATTTTTTTTTTCTCTTCCCCATACAGATATTTCTACTAGGACAAAAAAACAGGCAATGGATATTAAGAGAGATTAAGTTATTTATATTGCTCACTTCATTCTGAGCCCTCTACCACAGCAAACAAGCTGAATCACAAATACAAAGTGTGCTGCAGAACAAGATTACACTGTTGGGATTTTGTACTGTACTTTGAATATGGTAAGGGTTTATTCATCTTATAAATACATTTTTATTAAGATAAATCTCACAGAGGTGGTCTCTAGTTGCACAAACTGAATACTCCTAAGAGAAACTCCCTCTATGCAGTTTGCATTTGATTCTGAGAAAATACAAACAGTGAATTTTTAGCAGAAAGTGAATTCCAGGTGCAGTTCTATAAAGTTAATTTGAGGAAAATTCATTTGAGAACAAATTTCTGATGCCTGGTGGATGACCGGTTTATGTTTATGTGATGACTGACAAGAGAAAGATGGGAAATGAATTTCTGGCAGGAAGAAAATGAAAGCTGCAAACATTTAATAGAACATTTTTTAATTATTAGAGTGAGGAGGATGTGTAGAAGTGAATTCCTGCCTAACAAACTCCATATGGTACCAGGCAAAATTCTCCCATTGGCAAAACTAAACTAAGGCATTTATTATGTGGGATAATATGATCAAGACTTTCATTTCGTATGAGAAAACAAAGTTAAAAGATTCATACTTGTCATTATAAATCCTCAAGGGGTTTTTGTTTTGTTTCTTTTTCACTACAAACTGACATTACTTGAGAAAAGAAGGAAGAAACTGTGTTGTCTTAATTAGGATGTTAAACTAGTCTACAGGTGTAAGGTAATTTTGAAGTTTCATGCTTATTGCAAATAGCATCATGTTTTTATTGTGATGGGACAATTTGGCTTTACATAGTTAAGAGAGGAAGGATGTGAGTATTTTTCACCCCATTAATAGTCCCCATTACTTTTATTTTTCTTTCTGTTCTTAAGAGCTGTTTTCATGTGGAGTGAAACTACTGTTTTCATGAAACAACATTGTACTTTTAATAACAGTCATTTAGACAGATTCATACTTCTTGCTGTGTATAAATGGCTCAGCAGTGTCATTTCAGGACAGCATAGAGTGTGGGCTGTGTGGAATCACATCATCCTTTATGGAGCAGAAAAGGCTTTATGGCTGCAAGCATCTACTACACTGTAGGGATTTGTTTAGTGTCTCACCAGAATCATTAGTCAATTCAAAGAAAAGAGGAAGAGTCTGGGCTCAGTATCCTGCTGGTATATAATTTTGGAATTACTGGGCAAACTGAGAAAAGAGTATTTGTGCACTGATGTCGTTTATTGAAACTAAGGCTGGCTTTTTCAGGCCGGCTTTATGGATAAACACAATTTAGCCTAAAGGAAGGGGGGTTTACCCCCTGAAAAAAGAAATTATTCTGACCAGAAAATTTGTTCAGGTGATGAGATCAATATTAAAGTATCTTCTAAAATCCTAAGTAGCCATGCATTTCACCCACATCAAGTTTGGAAGGGCTAAGATAGGGATGGCTATCCATTTACACAATGGGAGAGGCAAAAACTAGATTTCTCACCTATCAATATAAAAGTGAGAAATAAACTGATGAGAAAAATACAAATATATTTTAAACTTTTTCATAGGGAATAAGTAAATTCTTAGGTGAAAGGGAGAGATGTAGGTTTTTTGGTGTATCCCTGTGGTTTGTTTTCAATAATACATTATATTAATAACAAAAAGATTCACCTTAAAAATTCATTGCAACCATTTTCCAGATCAGATTCTATCATTTTTTTCAAAACAGAGTGTCTAGAAATGCATGGACATTTTTAATGCCTGGGAGCTTACTTAGATTGCTTTCATACTGTGGAACAATGTAAGTAAATGTGTAAGTCCCCTAGTTATTCTGAAAAAATGCTGTCCTCTATTTCCACCAGATGTAGCAACCCATGCACTGTGTTACAAGACAATTCTAAAAACTCTTTATTCAGGAATGGAAATATAAATAACATTCAATGATAGTGTGCAGTATTGGATAACTTGGTGACAATTTTAAACATAGAAGTGGTGAAATACATTTGAAAAAATTCACTCAGGTGGACTTCTTTTCACTCACAGTATTCCTTCACTACTCTCTGGCTGAGTTTCTAATGATTTAATAAATAGATTGATTTTCATCTTTTGCCTCCTGAAGTCAGCTGGTCCTTATCAGGTGTGCTCCTTGAAAAGTCAGTGGATTTAGAACAACTCATAGCAAAGCAAAACAAGATCATTTGTTTCGTCTTTCATTTTGAAACAAAATTTCCAAGGAACTTTTAAATTTTCTGACAGGAAACTCTCTTCTTAGCTTAGAAATATTTATGGAAAATATTCATCAGGTGATAACCTCTCACTACAATATGCAATAATGAGGATGAGGAAAGATAACTGAAGATATATTTGGTTAAGCTCAATACACAAAAAATAGACAAGTCATTGTGTGCCAGAAGGCTTGAGATGGAGAGCACTTTGATAAAAAAAAACAAAAACCCACAACAAGTAATGATTCAAAGCAGCACTGGTTTTAATTAATGTCACAGTTGAATGCAATAATGTAAAACCAAATGGACATCTTGGAGGGGAAAAGGCACTTTTATTTTGTTCTCTCTATTGTTTGGCATGATCTAGACCTGCTTATTATGTCCTTTATTGCTTTTTGTCTAGGCAGACTGCTGCTGCTTTTCCTTGCTTTTTCTTGCTTCCTGGAAGGGCCAAATGGATGGGAAGTGCAAAGCACAAAAAGTGGGTCTACTCTTTCTAACTTGCTGGATAAGTCTTATGTAACACTTCAGAAGACAGCCCTGCAAATGGAACCCCTGCCAATATTGATGAATGTTTTACAGGATGAAATGCTGGAACATCTCTTACTGGGACGTTATTTCTACACTACCTTTTATCTTATGCTTTAAACACAAACACCACAAAATGACCTCACTGTCACAGCCAATTATGTGAACCGGGTTCAGGATTCACCACAGGCCAGAGTACAAATCTGTAGACAGAGTACAAATATATTAGAGACATCATAAAATACAATTTTTGATTGCTTAATAGAAAAGATCCTATATAATGATGAGCAGTTTGTCAGTTCTCAGAAATCATTTTAGTTCACCTACAAGAGTTTAAATATTTCTAAGCCAATTTTTGCTTTTTATTTCTATACTTTACAGAAAAGCTTCAATGGTGCAGCATTTGCTAATGTTGCATGCTTAGTGTGCTAAAATATTAATGGCTGTACTAAATTCTTGTAGTTAGAGCACTGAAAATGCTACACACTCAAATGTGGCATGGGGAGAGAGCAGAAGGGTTGAAAGCTAGTGGGAAAAAGCAGAAAGTCATAAACTGGTTGAATTTGAGACTGAATATATACATATATATGGTATAATTTCACAAATTAATGTTCATTTAGAATTTTGTTTCTCAACTATTTTTATGGGTAAGTTATCCCTTTTCTATTTATCTTCTTTTTCTTCAACAATCCTTTGTCTTTTGGGCTTTGCATGCTCATACAGAAAATGAGAATGTACTGTACGCAGTATACAGTGTACTGTACACAGGGTACTGTACACTGTATACTGTATGCAGACCTTCTTTTGATTCTATTTCTGGCTGCAGATTTGGTGCACTGATAGAAGAGCTGTTCAAAAAGCTGCCTTTAGCAGAATGGTGGAGGAAGGGTGAGATGCTCTGAATGCACTTGTGCATGCCATCATGTATTTGTGGCAATTTTAATGGCAATGATTATGGAGTACCATACCAGTACTCAGCATAAAAAAAACAAAAGTCAAAGAAAAAACCCTTGAGATTCTGGAACTGATTTGTTTTACTTGCCTTTACAGCCCAAGGTTTGGGTCTGGGACAAAGTTCACTCCTTGAGTTATGGCCAGGCTCACTGAGCAGTCTGTGATAAGGACAGGGAGAAGAATGATGGGAAGAAGTAAGAGATCTGAGTGTGTTTTTGTATGTGTGAAACACCAAAATGCTTCAATTTGATGTTTCAACTTCCTGTTTCAAAATGACTTCTCACCCCCAAATCTGGCTACATTAAAAACAAACAAATAAAATTCAATAACAAAAATTAACAAACCCCTTCCCAAAACAGCCAACAAGAAGAAAACAAAACTTTATCTTTTTAGCTCCAATCGACAGTGTTTACTTTGACTGAGAATAATGTTTTGAGAGGATGAGTGTAAGTAAGAAATTCTTCTTTTTTTTTTTTTTAATTGAACTTAAATACTAATGTTTTTTTCATGGTTTTTGGTGCAGCGGACATATCAACCCAGTCAATTATTTACACAGATTTACCTGCAGAAATAATTTTGAAATCTTAACACTAGAAACTCCTTCTTCCTAAATAGCAGTGTATTTAAGTAAATGGTATAATTTACTGTAGATGTAAATTCATGTAGCTACATTGCATAGTTTTGAAGGAATTAAAGGTATAATCTGATGAAACTGTCTTGAATACTGTGGCCTTCAGATGAGATGCAGAGCATGTGAGGGGCAAAGGTCCTGGGTTTTTGTCAGAAGTAGCATTTTATTACATTATCCTTAGTAAGACAGTAGAACATAAAACTGGTTTAGGTAGCAATGAAAAAATAAAAGGTGGCATCTGGAATTTAACTTGATCATGTTCTTTATATAATTAAAGACACAGACTGGCTTGGTTATGAAGCACAGCACAAAACTAGCCAGATAATTATATGTATCGTTGTTCTGGCAACAAAGTGGTAATTCAGAATGAGTGTGCCATAAACTCTTTCCTGCTAAATAATCTATTAAAAATATTAAAAATAATTTTGTTTGTAATGCTTGAGTGGTAGTTTTCATAGCAAGTTGTGTCACATAAATGAAATACTCAGCTTGGAGTCTGAGGCATGAGAGAAAGCCTTGCTCGGCTTCAGGCTGCCATTGCTGTAATTGTTGAAATGATAAATTGCTATGAAGCTACATAAATTTATATGGATACGAAATCTTGGAATTTCAGCTGGCAGTTTTATCCATCTCAGAAATGCTATTGAAAATTGTTGCCTTAAGACAATTTCTGCAGAGTGTCATCATGCTAACTCTCACTGCTTTAGTATTTTTGGATGGGGATAAAAAAATCATCATTTTTCAGAGAGGCAATCTAGAAAGCAGCTTATAGTGTTGATGTGTCTGCATTGTCCATTTGTTGTATCACTGCTTGGAGTCCAACCTGGTGCTGAATTAGCAGCAGTAAGGAGTAAGTGGCTCTGTTTTTCCCAATTCTTTTGTCTCCAACTGTGTCCAGGTATCCAGAGGTGGTCTGCCTACTGTCATGTCCCCATACATGATTTTCTCAAGCAATTAGAATAATGCTTCAAAGTGACTGAGGCAGTGATCTGGCCTTTCCCTTTCTCCTGTACTTGCTGTCGTGTCCCAGGAAAATAGGAAAAACAGGTTTATTTTTTGTACTTTTCTAGTTTTAAATACACCTTTCCAGATATCATCAGTCTTCACATCAAAATGATGACAGAAGCCTTGAGTTACCAAATGTCTCACTGAAGTGCTGTCAAAATTGAAGTTTTGTTTGGTGGTTTTTAATAGCAATAAAACAGAGACTGTGATTAATTGTCATGAGGCAACTCATGAATGCTTATTTAAGGAGAATATTTCCTTTAAATGTATGCAAATCTTTGCCAGGACGTTGTGTGGGATCCCCCTGCTCTTTTCGGGCCAGCTAGCAGCTGCAGGGGCTGGGGGCAACATACCCCTGGGTCCAGGAAGGAAGGGGAAGTACAGGAGCCTTACCAGAGCCTTTGGGGAGAGGTCTCTTGGCTGTGCAACAGCCAATGGCAGCATGAAGCCAGGCAAGACATGACATGACACAGCTTCTGAGGGTTTTGTTTAGATGGGGTTTATTCAGGGGGTCCCACACTGTGGGGGGAGCATGGCTCCCACAGGAGAGAGGCAAGACCCTGCACACCACAGAGAAGATCCTGAGAGGGCGAACACTAGAGACAGAGCCCCAGGCCTTGTGCTTCCCCTTGGGAGAGTTTCAGCAAGGGGGAGATCCAAGACTTGGACCAATGGGATACTCATAGGGGAGGAGAACACATCTTATGAACCAATGGGAACAGAAGGTAGGAGGGATGGGGGAAACCAATAAGGCATGGAGGATGAGGTGATGGACAGAGGCTACAATGAGACAACTTGGGGGGGCGGTGGGGGGGTGGGTTACAACTTAGTAATGAACAGAGTTAATAGAATAATCATTTAAGAAAAACGAATAACCACACCAGGATAGTTTATTTTCTTTATAGTATCTTGTATGGGATTATGTTTTGGATTTTTTCAGTGTTGATGGCACAACCATGTTTTTGTTATTGCTGAGCAGGGAGACCTTTTCTGTCCATCACACCATCCCACCAGGGGTGCACAAGAAGCTGAGAGGGGACACAGTGGGGACAAAAGGGTATTTCAGATCTGACAAAAAGATATTTCAGATCATATGAATCCTTCTCAGCATATAAATTTAGGGGAACAAAGAAGGAAAGGGTGGTGTTTGAAGTGATGGTGTTTGCCTTCCCAAGTCACTGTTACCTATGATGGGGCCCTGCCCTCCTGAGGATGGCTGAACACCTGCCTACCCGTGGGAAGCAGTGGATTAATTCCTTGTTTTTCTCTGTTTGTGTGTGCAGCTTTTGCTCTCCCTATTAAACGGCCTTTATCTCAACCCAGGAGTTTTCTCTCTTTTACTCTTTCAATTCTGTCTCCCATCCCACCAGGGCAGAGTGAGCACACAGCAGTGTGGGGCTTAGTTTCCAGCTAGGTGTGCACAAGGAGAGTAGGGAATAGAATGACCTTTTCCATCTGTTAGTCATATGTGTTTCCTTCATTTCTCTGGTTTGTGAAAGGAAATGCATGCAGGGTTTCATTTCCCATTCTAGCTGGTTCAAACCCCACTACTCACCATGGGACTTTTGTTGGGACACTTGTTCTTCTCCACAATTCCCAAAGTGTCTCGAAGAATTGATTTGCTGCTCAGCTAAGTTTCTATTCCACAATGTTTTGCATAACTTTGGTACATGTATTATTTACTAACTCCTAGTTGGATCTCTTTGAGATAGTGTGAGGAAGGTCCCTTTGCCCTCCACTGCCAGATTCCTGTACTTGTTTTGATTATCCTAGAATATACATGCTGAAACCAAATTCTCAATTTAGTTTTCAGTTGGAAACCATTGTTTTCAAATGGATGCAAAAGTTGACTTTGTCATAAATTTTAATTTTTCCCCTAAATAAGATTTTTTGTTTAGAAAATGTAATTTATCTGTAATATATTGTTGAAATTTCAGTAGTCTAAATGAAGCATAAAATTTTTTCAGGTTTCTTTCCTGAATTAATTATTATAGATGTCAAGAAACCCTTAGAAAGTTTTAAACTACTACTATCAATTTAAGACGAGAATAATTTTCAGAGCTGTCTGAGAACAAGGACATTTTCTTTCCTCTCTTTTTACGCTCCGTTAAAAGTCTGTGCCAGTTCTATCTTAAGAATGATGAAAACTAAAGCAGACAGTAAATGCCAAGATAACTATGTTTGAGCAGAATTATTACCTTTTTCAATTAATTGTTTAGATTAACATTCTGTAAATGTGAAAGTTGTGTTGAGTTTGCATTTTTCTCCCTTCATGTTTGCTGAATGTCTTGCTGTCATGTTCTTCATTACTCAGCACCTTTTCAAGTGAGGTTGACCATATTATTGCTGGGACAAGGCTGATAAATCCCTAAAGGAATAACACAGTGCATCCCACCTGTCAAATCAATAAATTCAGACTGAAGGTTTCCTGGTAAATGGGATTAGGTCTTCTGTAATGGGGCTGCATATCTGTACACCTCTGAGATGCTACTTTTCTCAGCATCTTTCCCTCAGAAAGTCTATTCATTCTGACAGAGGTGAATGACTTCTGCTCCTTCTATCAACAATAGTTGAGAATAATTGAGTGCTGCATTCTTCAGCTTAAGTACATTGCCTTGAGTTATTAGTTGAACAAACATCCAATTATGTTTCTCTAAAGTGTTAATAGTAAAATGAATAATTATTGGTTTAAATGTTGACTAGAACCAAATTAAAACTTTCTTTGTGGATAGAACTTTACATCTACACAAGAAAAATATCAGCATTTTAATTTTTTTCTTTTTTTTTGTCAGCTGCAGTTCTTGCTAAAAGGTCAGTTCTCTAAAGTAATAAGATAGTTTAGTTGGGACTGCCACCTTTCACAGTGCTTTATTAGAAGCAGTATAGCATATTCACTAAGGACTTTACATCCTTGTATAATGCCCTCAGCAATATGTTTGAAAAATGCTAATAGGAATCTGGGGACAAGGGAGAAAAGAGTTCAGGCTTGCCATCAAGTGGCACCGTCCTTTTCATAAGGTAAAATATTCCCAAAAGCTGGCTTTATCAGCTGTCATGTATAGCTCTTCAAACATGCGTAGGCTCTTCAAACAGATCGAGAAAATCTGGGAAAGACTTAAGTACATACTCTTCACTTATAGTTCCTAAACATTTACCCTGGGGAAAAGTAGGACATTGCTTTGTAAAACTCTCCAAAAATGTAATTAAGAATGGGAGATCTTAAAAAGAGTGTCCTGAATCTAGGCTGGGAGCTGACTCATGAGGAAAGTTGGCATGAAGAGTAGAGAGTAGAAAGTAGCACAGCTAAAAATGCATTGACCTAATTTTTTGCCTGTAATTCTCAGATAAACGAACAATATAGCATATTTTAATCATGGTAGGAACACTCCAAATCCATATTTCATTATTCAATAAACAAAAAACAAACAAGTCAATAGAGCCACTTTAAGAACTTTCCAAGCTGCTGTGGCACAGAGGAAGCAAATGACTGGGTGTCTCTCCTTAAGTCAAAGATTTCAGAATTGCTGATTTTTCCTTTCTTTTTTTTTTTTTTTTAATTTCTGAAGTTAATTTCATGACACCATCAGGGAGTCAATATTGCTAGTACTGCCTGCAGGCCTCTTAAGGCAGGCTCATCAGTATTTGCAGTGCAGAAAACTGTACTAAAGAATGAAAACTGTGCTACAGAATGTATATAGTATTAATCACTCCACTATAAACCAAGAAGTGGGTTTCTATCTAAAATATACAGGAACTTCCATACGCAGATTAATCTACCAAAGGAGCCCTAAACTCAGTTGAAGGAACTACTTACCTTCCACATTTATCTTAAACATTTCTTCTCCATTATATTGTGAGGACCTACTGCCAAATAGTTTCTGAAAGTTGAAACATTTTTCACATTTTCTTCTACTGACCTGCACAGTTTGAATTCATAAAACTTATTAAAAACATGTTTAAGGAATTGACAACAATGCAGACACAAGATTTTATTATCTATGTCTCACTGTTATCTATTTCTCATTTTTCTGGTAAAGATGGACATATTTAAGTAAGTCATTGTACAGACGTGATTGAATTAACACAATGAAAAGAAAAGTGTTTTCTCTAATTAATGAGCTTAGAAAAATGAAATACAAACTACAAGCAAAACTACACCCTCTTTTTCATTCTTGTAGAAATATTGAAAGCTGAAGCTCTCTTTCTCAGAGAAACTGCAGTGTAACTAGAGCATTTTGTAATTGTAGCCTTGTGTCTATCTTCAGAAGAATAATTAAAATCAGCAGCTTTGTAATCTGCTTTTAAACATCTTCAAGTTTTTTGGCAGTAGGTGGAAATCTGAGATTATGAAAACTTTTCTAGACTGATATATTTTGTTATAACTATATAATAAATTATGCCAGCCTAGATTAAGCCCATCAGACATATGTGACATTCTTTCCTGTATTCATCAAAACAAGTATTTTACGGTTTTTGCATGTATAAATACACATCTACTTTTTGTTTTCGTACACAGCCAAATAGCCTGTGTCAAGTATTTCAGTTGCTTTAAAATGTAATTTTATACTTGAAAAATTCTGGGAAAAAAAGGCTCTTTATATGAATCTTGAGAGTCTGCTGGAAGGGCATAGCGTAATTAATTTGTAATTAAGACATTCCAAACAAATAATTTGAATAACCATGGTATTTTTCTTAAACTGGACAGTACTTTTTTTCCAGTTCATCATTTTTATTTGTTTAAAGAATTGATTTTTTTTTTTTTAATTAAAAAGCAGGGATTGATGATCAGGAAAAGCTAAAGAGAAACGTATTTAAAAAATACATTTCCACTGATGAGTAACAGTTTCTGTTTCTTATTTCAAAAGGTAAGTTCTTCCTAAAAATTAATACATTTTTCCTCCTTCCTCTGAAGTAGGATGGTGTTATTTTTCTCAGTTAGAAAGGAGAAAAAGTCTCTGAGAGATTTTCATTATGGAAGAGATTGTTTGAATTTCATGGCTACTGCTGTAGAACTGGGGTTGTCTGATGGGTGCTTATGGTGGTGGGCACAGTGTATACTCATACTAGTAAATTGAAAAAATAATAAAATGTACTCTGAGCACTGGTGGGATTATTTCTGTCATACTGATGAGGAAATTCCAACAAACAGAAAAATTTAAGAGGGGTTAAGGCAATTGACATTTCTTTTGGGTGTTGCTATTTAGTTACTAATGAACCTTTGGAAATGATCTCAGAAACTTAGAATTCTTCCACTTAGTCTAAAACACTGAACTGTGACACCTAAGATACCCCCACCTATTTACTTCAGATTCCCTCCATAATCAATGAAATCAGCTGGCCTAAAATGAGGCTGCAGTAGTTACTGGAAGATCATGATCCTTCGGAGTAGGGAAGGAGACTAAATCATCCTGAGAAACCAGAACATAGAGGAAAGCATTATGTGTAATTAAATCCCCCCTTTTTTCCCCCATCTATCTTCTTTCTATGCTTTTAAAGTCTGCAGGTCATTATTCTTTATTCATAATTTTGGCGTATTGATGATCTTATTTTCCACTGACAAACACTTTTATTATAGATTCATTAATTTCTGAAGTAGGGAATGAAACTGTTCTTCTTTAACAAGAAGGATGAAAGTATTTACATGAATACAGTTTTATAACATATACACAACAGTTTTTTTACAATTTTTGAGTACTTACTATGCTGCAGTAAATCACTCGTTTTTTTACACACACAGAGTCATTTCTGATGCAGAAGACATAGACTCTGATAATTGCTTGCAGAATGTTGAAAACTCCAGCAGATTTATACAACTGGATTCTTTCTGCCTAGAGTGTTCAAAAGAAATCTCTGTATTTCAATTCAGGCTGGTAATCCTTGTAGTTCCCTGTCCTTCATGTTAAAACAGACAGCAGGAGATTTTCTAACATAGCAAAATCTGTCAAAAGCTTGTCTTCCCACATGGAGCCACTGATTGCTGGTCTATTGTGCATAGTCTCACAGTAGTCAGTGGGACTTCTACAATGGAGCCCAACTTATCACTTGGGAAAATGGAAAACAGTTAAAACTTGTGAGAGTTGAGAAAGGTCATTTTGATCTGTGTTTGCCATCCATCCATGGCCTCAAGTCCCGTATGGACAAATTCATACCTTTAACAACAGGATATTGTCTTGAAGAACTGAAGAGATAACTGATGCGCCTAAAAAGTTTATGTGAAAGCGCTTCACAAAATCAAGCCAAAATGAAAGTTTACAAAAGCTTTTCTCCTTTGCTCTTGCAAATCATCATTATTTCAGTAGCAGGGACCAACAGCAGCCACCTCTATCTTTCTCACTGCCAACTATTGATACATATTATTAGCAGCTACATAAAATGAACCAGTTGGAAGTCAGAGGTGGAGAAGGTTACATCAGCCTGAAAACTTGAGTTCCTGTTACAATGCACAGAAAAACCTGTGCACTGATACCTTTGCTGACTTTTCATCGGTCCCAAGATAAATTCTTACACACTGTTTTTAAACTCAGATTCATAGGGAGTCAAAACAAATAACATTGTCATAGATTTTGGCCAGAGCAGAGGGCACTCAAATCAAGCTCATAAATATCTCATACAAAAGCTCATGGATATATCAATACAAAATCTCATACCAACAGCACATGTGATGTTGCTGCAAATTTCTACTTTTCCAAAAATTGTTTGATAATGATTTTAGGGATTTTTTTTTTAGACAGTTACAAAATGCTTCAAACCTGCTTAGACTAGATACTTTGTTCACAGTAGAAAAATATTATAGAGCGAGTAACATTGTATGGCTTTTGCTTGCTGCTTTTCAAGAAACAGTGAAAAAATATTCTGCAGTGACTCTCTACTGGTTTAAGTTCCTTTATATATACAAATCTTTAAGATGCAAGATAAATAACATAAGGTTGCTCATTAAAAATAATGAGCACATACTGGCAATATTATTTGTGTAAATATTTTAATATTTCTCTTGGAATTTCTCCCTATTCATATTTCTGTAGTAGGAGTTTTGATGCAATTCAATTTTCCTGTGCCAACACACTACAGAATATAGAGAATTTTAACTGTTTCTATGTCCATTTCACAGAACTAAATAAATGCTATTATTTCAGCATATTAATGATTTAAAGACATTTTAAATGTTTTCACATATTGGTTCATTAAACTTATGCAATATTTTTGAGGGAAATGACACCAAAAATATATATTTAAATATCAGAAAAGGTAAAGAGGGGCTGGCAGAGAGTGACAGACTGTTTTTTGAAATTGCTGTATAGAGGGTATCTCTGTAAAATAATTTCTCCCTATATTTTTTGTTTTCCCTTCTTATAAAATCAAACATTTCGCCCTTTCCCAAATTAACAAAAGCTTCCCTTGTGATTTTATAATCATAATATTGGAAAGTTCCTTCTCTTCAGAACAAAGTATTAAGAGAGCTGTCCATCAATTGCATTATAGTTTATAAGTAAAAGTCTGTGTTCTCTGTGTCTGAATAGAAAACAATTTCTAACTTGAGGGCGCAATACCCTCATGAGGGAGACACAGTGACCACCATGGAGTTGGAGCGGGAAAAGAAGAAGTTTAATTTTTCTTACAGCTTATATAGATTTCCAGAGAAGAGACCACATTGGAAGGTTCAATTTCTTCAATTCCACTGGTCTTAGAAAGTGTCCATTAATTGTCCTTTCTACAGAAAGGAATGTAAATTATATAGATAACGACAGGAAAACATTGTTTTGTTTACATTAAAGTATGGGAAAAAGTTCTGACTCCAACTAGAAGGCTAGAAAACAAGATGACATCAACTCAAAGAACTGTGGTGTTTTTAAGCCTAAACTGAATTGTGTGCCTTAAGTAGTTGTGGTGATTTACCCTGGATGGACACCAAAGCACCATCAAAGCCATTCTATCACTCCCCTCCCCAGCTGGAAAGGGGTTAGATAAGGACTGGGAGAGATTATCACCCGTTGCAGTAAGGGGCAGAAGAGACTTGATTTGGGAAAATTATTGAATTTATTATCAATCAAACCAGTTCAGGAATGAGAAATAAACTTAAAACTTAAAAAAAAAAAAATAAAAAATCGCCCCTCTCCCTTCTTTCCAAGGTTAACTTTATTCCTGAATTCTATACCTTATCTCACAGGGGGGCAGGGGACAGGGAATGAGGACTGCCATCAGTTCATCACATGTTCTCTCTGTCGCTCCTTCCTTGGCAGGGGGACGACTCCTTACTCTTCACTTGTTCCAGCCTGGGGTCCCTCCCAAGGGCTTCAGATCTTCATAAATTGTCCTGGCATGGGTCCCTTTCCCTGGGGTGCATTTTCTCATGAAGAACCTGATCCAGTGTGGGTCCCCCACAGGGTGACAACTCCTGTCAGCAAACCTGCTGGCAAACTACAGGCTCTCCTCTCCCCTAGGAGACAGGTCATCCATCTTCTCTGCCATGGGGTCCTCCATGGGCTGCAGGTTCTTTGTTCCCCCATGGACCTCCATGGGATGCAAGTGCCTGGAGCTCATCCTTTACCTCAGTCTTCACTGACCTTGGTGTCTGCAAAGGCTGCTGCCCTCACATATTCTCACTCCTCCCTGGCAGCAGTTGCTGCTGTGCAATAAGGTGTTCCCTTCTTGAGCACACGTTCCCAGAGGTGCTGTCACCACTGCTGATGGGCTCGGCCTTGGCCAGCAGCGGGTTTGTCTCAAACACAGTGGGCACTGGCTCTGCCAGCTACAGGGAAGCTTCTAGCAGCTTCTCACAGAAACTACAGCCAACTCCCCCCACTACCAAAATTTGTCCCTGCAAGCCGAGTAAGTGTACGGTTAAATCTGTCTCATAAGTAAGCTGCCAAAACTCTTGCTGAATTGGAATGTTCAGCATTTTTTTCTTAGTTGAATCTAATTCACTGCTCTTAATAATGTTGTGAGCACTTAGCAGGAGAAGCATTACATTAAATAGAGGAACTGTGGAGAACCATTGTTGGGTATTTGCTACTAATTTATGCTTTTGAAGTGCAAAAAAACCCTCTACAGTGTCAATATGCATCAGAATATGTTGTTTTGGTAAGATTCAAGCTTTCTCTCGAAGTTAGTGGTACTCCTGAAAAGAGATCCAAGCCTGTTGATCTCAGTAAATGAGTATTTGATTGTCAAATTGTTTTATTCATGCTTCTATGAAGTTTTGGGCAAGCTGAAATGACTTAATTATAGAAGGAACTATTATCTCTGATGTTAGTGTATAAAAATCTATATATACTTATATATATACCTGCAGTGACTGCCATTTTTATATCTCACTTTTAATGCACATAGTAAATTTTTGTTACTGGTAATAAATCAGCTTTACTACTTCAGAATTAATTGAAGACATTCAACATTATTTTTTATGATGAAAACACATAAAAAAATAAATATGCATGCATGCTATACCATGGTAATAGATCTTAACAAATATGAACAAGAAGTCAAACACGAATCCCCTATACTACAGGGAATAATTTGTTTCTTTATGCACAGGTATTGTTTCTAAGTGCAGCCCCATCCCATCAGATCCCCCAAAGTCTGGATGTACTGTGACAAAGTTACAGTTGTACCTTTGTTACAGTAGATCCAAATTTTCCAAGTACAGGTGACTTGCCCAGTACGCACACAGTGAGGCGCGATTCCTGCCTTGGAAGGGCTCCTGAATCTCTGAGCCACAGGAGGGCAGCAAAGACCCAGACTCCAAGGGAGAGTTGCGTGTGCCATCAACAGAAGTGAGAATGACAGAGGGGCTTCTTGATTCTCCTACTTCCCTCTTGCTTTCCGCAGACAAACTTTAAGAAGATCAAAAAGGTGATGGTAGAAAGTCTATCACAGCAGTCTTTTAGCAATCACTGGACAACGTTGGCAGCATTCTCTTGCCTTGAGGCTTTCAACAGGAACTTCCAGCATTACTTTGGAATCCCAAAGCAGATTTATAAAGCCTCTTTTGTCCACATTATGGATGAGCGGAACTGACTCATGGTATTAAAACCAGTACTCTTCTCCTTTGTTCCTAAGGTACAGAATATGGATTTTTTTTTCCTGTGGTGCACTGCTTTAGTAGTATTTTTTCTTTTGAGTATTGTTTATTCTTTTGAGTCACTTTACAGTTCATTTTCACAGCTGCTTTTTCTGTCACATTGATTACAAAATACCTGAATACCCTGGGTTTTATAATTGTTTCAATGCTCTATAAATTCACACAATGGAAACTTTAGTAATCTGAGCCAAGAGAACCCCCTTCTATCTATTGTCACAATCTTAGCTTAAATGGCAGGAGTATACATTTCAGATTTCTCTGTTATTACTTTCTATTGTTCTACTTAGCAAAGAATGAGCTTTAAAAGAAATACAAATTAATGAAATTCAGATTAATAAGCATGAATGGCCTGCAGTCCTCTTAGTTTGTACTAAACAAAGTATTTAATAAACGCACACAATGAAATGAGTCAAAATTTCTGTCAAAAATTGAGACACGTTTCTCTGAAATGTAAAACATTCGTTGCAAATTAAGATAGTAAAACCTACTAACACTGGGGTTTGTCTACCAGGATAGTTGCATTTTCTGAAATCTTAGTGCTGATCCTATTTCACATAGACAAAGAAACAGATGAAGTGGTTACCTTCTTACTATTCCACTGTTATCCTGATAGACAAGTTGAACACCATTACTTCTATAATTTTTCTGAATGTTAATATAAACTTTTAAATGGCTGTGACACTGATCCTAGAACAGTGAAAATAGAGATGAATGGCAAATATCTCTTCTGCAGTACCCTTCCTCTACCCACTACATCCCAGCTCCCACTGATCAGAATCAGAATCCAGTCTTTCAGAAAGGTAGGAGTTTGTGCTTTTGCTTACACTACTGTTGCTTGGCACATTCTGGGGTACTTTAGAGAGTTCTTCTCAGATGTTCTGTTGAGTGAAGAAATCAAGTCCTTGAAGCAAAGTACTCCTTTTGTGCTTGCTATGTGCCATAAACCATCTCTAACTGCATCCTACCATTTTTCTGGAGAAAAGACTATCTGTCACACTGCATTTCAGTCATAGGTGTGTGTCTGACCTGTCCCAAAGAAGAAAGGCTGTTTGCCTATCAGCAGCTAGTGTTTTTCAGATGTGTATTTGTGTCCTGCTTGAGGGAAGTCCTCTTCAGAAGTTTTTCAGTACAAATGAAATACCTGTAAACATTGTTCCTCTAAGATAGAGCATATCAAGCAACAGGAGGGCATAGCTGGTACAATGAGAACAGAAGGGGATCTTGATGCCTGTCAGTGGCTGAAACATGAGTAGAGTACACCACAGGATAATGGTAAGGAGCTTATTGATTGCACATCAAGGTTTGTAAGGGTTGCAGGACTATTGTGAGCACTTCAGCAAATTGTTGCCAAAAATGTGAGTGAGTGGACAGGCAAGAAATAAATTATATGTTTTGGGGTGTTGAAGGTACAATAGAGAGAATGATTTTGTGATCCCCCTCTAAGTGATCAAGAGTACCAGAAGAGAAATAATCCTACTTACACTTCAGAAAAATATAATAGGAATTCATGACAGAAGTGGTCACCTCCTATAGAAATTATGACATATCACTGCCCATAGATCACAGGGACTTTGGTATCTGAATGATCCATTGTACAATTTGCCAAAAAAGTGGAAATAATTCTGGAGAGGAGACTTTAAATAGGTTGGTGAAATAAACTGAACCTGAGATCTGGAACATGAAAATAACTCTAGCAGTATATTAATGCTGCTGTTTATTTTCCAACCTGTTTGCATGCCACTACCATAATTTCTTAGCAGTATAACATTTTTCAGTTGGCCATGCTGACTCAGCCAGTCAGGCATTGCAGGTTGGAAAATGTTGTGCGTGACTGTTGTGAAAATATTGAATGATAGTCCTTTGTGGTGCTAACAGAGGCTTTAAACCAACAAAGGCTTTGAAGTCTTTGCAATTTCCTTCACATTCTTTTTAACCTCTTTTTCAGAGATTGTTTCCAACAGAAAATTACTGATTTTGCAGCAAACGGAGTAATCTCAATCTGTGTCTCTATACTGGAGTGATTGATCCCATTATAATTGCCAGATGGATGATGAACTCATTTTCTTAAGTTCCTTCATATGCTTGGAAATCAATGTATTAAAATGTATTAATAATTAAAACAAATGGTTTTAAATTTAGTAGTTTAGAATTAATTTGATAAAATAAATTTTTGAAATAACTTCTTGATGACTGAGTGGAAGTAAAAAAAAATCAATTATTTAAATACTATTTAATAAATAAACTAGACACCATCACATCCAGAGTTATAAAATTATTTATTGTATAGTAAAAGCATCAGCCTAGTGAACTGTATGCAAAGTGAAAAAAAAAAAGTTTCAATGTAAGAAATCTGGGGTTAGAAAAATGGGTGTTATTGTCTGGACACACAATATTCTTTAAAATTTTCATCACATTTTTCTATTTTTAATGGGATTTATTTTGAAATATGTTGACCAGTAAAATAAAGTTACTGTCAATTATTTTCTATTTTGCTGTACCTCTTTTGTTTCAGTGGCTTCTCTTCCATTTTTTTCTGTGAATCATACTAAAACTTTCTGAAATTCTTTAAAGCCAACATTGAGGAAGATTTATGTTTTAAACACATTT
This sequence comes from Cettia cetti, assembly GCA_013401135.1. Lineage (NCBI taxonomy): Eukaryota > Metazoa > Chordata > Aves > Passeriformes > Sylviidae > Cettia > Cettia cetti. The sequence goes on from VZUI01054301.1 coordinate 26,436, forward strand.
CCTGTTTAAAGTATATTTCCTGTGCTAGTGCCTAGAGTTGCCAAACTAGTCTACTACACTTTTTTAAAAATCTTAAATGAAATTTAATGGATGAAAAATAATAACTAGCAAAATAGAACGTACATGTTTTCAATAAAAACTTGTTCCATACACCAGAACACACTTTTCAACTCATAATAGCCGTTATTTTAATTTACAAGTCTCACGTCACTGCAATTCAGGAGAATCTCCAGTGGAGTTCAAAGTGTTTTATTACTGTAAAAAATGCAAGACATCCAAAATTAAGCATTCAAAACATGTCCTATGGCAAAAATATATTAAAAAAATATTAAGTTTTATTGTTTAAAAATTTTTGAACCTTTACGTAGTTATGTAGTATGCCCGTATGTCCCATCACATACAGGGAAAGTAGTGTTTTGATATCTCATTAAAAATTTCTTACTGTTTTTACATGGATTTTTCATGGGTATACCATTTGTTCTAAATTTTATTTCTCAAGCTCTTGGTATCTAAGTATTGCAGGAGAAAGGCAGGAAAGTTTCCTCTGCATATTTTTAATAATTATGATGTTCAGTATGCTCTTTTACAAGTCTTTTCTTGTTTCACAAATAGAACAAAGTTCTTCAGTTATGCTGAATTTTTTAGATTCAGCAAGTACAGCACAGACAAAAAAAAGAGTTGTTGCATACTTAGGAAAACTTTTTTACTTTCTTTTAATGGATGGTTTCAGAAAGCATTTCTAGGCCATAGAAAATTTAATTTAATACTTCAAAATTAGCTGTGTCTAGGTGAGTCAGAGCAGCGAATGAATGAGACAAACACTGAGGGGGAATTAGAGTATACCTGGCGGGATCTTTCTGTGATAGAAAATCAGCCAGCTAACAATCTTCAAACACAGTTTTGAATATTAGAAATTGATCATTCTTTATTGCAGTGCATTTGTCACTCTGGGGATCCTTCCTCTAATTGAGTGCCCCAGGATCAGGTGAATGGATTTTTTTATCATGCACACTGATTATGTATTCGTTAATCATCCCCCGTTACTTGATGTATATGCATTAATTTATTTTACATAGTCACACCCCTTGTCAGAAGTCCTTGAATGGTCTTTTGTGATCTTTGGTGATCTTCAGTGTCCAGTGTCATAATATTTGAGGTGGCCATTCATTGACCCCAGCTCTTGAGTAAGATCAATAATGTGTGACTCCTGCTTTGTCAGCCTTGCAGAGCTCAGCTAGCATCCTGTTTGCTTAAGTTACATTCTTTATTTTTCCAAGCCTGTGCTGTTCTGTTTTATGGTCCTTGTCTACTGGAGCATTTTCCGTCCCAGTCCTAAGAAACATCCAAAGACCAGCCTGTACTTATTCTTTATTAATAGAGTCCAAACTTCTCATAAAAAAAGACATGTTAGTCTTCATGATGAAGGAAGAAAAATTCCTGGAAGAAATATAAGGAATGAAATGTCATTATTTCTCTGTAGAAGAATATTTGGAAGAAAGAGGCCATGGATTATTGATAGGCCTGTACAATCCTTGCTATCAGGGAACAGTTTGAGAATTTTGTACTGTGCTTGCACTGTAAAGTTCTCTGGTTTGCTGTTCTTACATTGCCTTGAATTAGCAAAAAAGTAGCAAATGCAATCCCTCTCATGGATGCTTCCCCATGGAAGCAAAAGATATGTAACAACTTACTATACCTTCTCATAGATGCTAAATACAGGAATGCTATTCATAAGGCAAAAACAAAGAAGACTTTGCTGCCAACCAATCAGCTATTGTTTAGCTATACCTGCTGATGTGTGGACAGAGCTTTTCATCCAATCATAAAGTACCTACCATCGCGTGAACCCTGTTAATTGTCTATATAATCTGTAGAATTTATTCAATAAACTGAGCAATGATCATATCTCCATGAGAAGTTGTGATTGGCTCCGGCGATTCTCCTTTATCATTTTCTCCACACGGGGAAGAAGAGTTTGCCAGGGATTTGAACCTGTAAAAAGCTCAAAGTATTAGCTGTGGGAGGAGAATCCAGAGGGCAGAGTGCTTTGCTTGTGAGACAAACCTTTCCTATTAAACAGGTGGGTTATGTTTTATGAATTTGGCCTGCTAAATTATTTACTCTTTAGCACACAATTTTTGTGTAGTTTCAGTATAGATCGTGTGAGGGGCACAATAATGGCCTGAATACACTGTTTTGAGAAGCAAGATACTTTATTTGCTGCAAGCTTTAGTGTGCTTTAAAATTGTCTCTTCAATTTTGTGTGCATGCTTTAACTGCTACTGCATGGGAGAGAGGGGGTTTCTTATCATTGGCAAGCTTAGTTTTTTCTTCTGTTTTAATTGATTTCTACAAGTTACTTTTGCAGGCTGTGTGATACACTAAGGTTGTGGCAAATAGGATTCCAACTGACGATTTAGAAAAGGGAGGATTTCCTCCTGCATTTCAGCAGAATGTATATATGTTAGCACTGTCACTGGCTTTCTAACTTACCTGAAAATTCTCCACAGAAAACTTACCCTGGTTAGTAAAGAAAGCCTATGGACAACTTCTCTGAGAACCTGGCACAACCTTGGGAGGAAAAATACTCTTCAGAGCATGTTTTCAATTGTGTGTAAATGAAGTCATGTATGGTATGTAGGTATCTGTGAGAAGGTTCAGACTAGCTGTTCATCACCCCTTTGGAGGCTGTGCTGGGTCCAGCTAGGATGGCATTAGGATTCCTCATAGCAACCCTTAGCACCTGTGAGCAAATCAGCACTGATAAATACAAATCTTCTGGATATTGCTAAGCAGTCAAGGCTTTACTTTCCCCACTCTCCCACTCCAGTGAGGAGGCTGGAGATGCACAAGACTTTGGGAGGAGACACAGACAGACCAGATTACCCCAGCTGGCCAAAGGGATATTGCATACAATATGGTGTCCTGCTCAACAACAGAGATGTAGGGGAAGGCTTTTCTTGGAGGCAGTCTTTTTTTTAAGGCTGGCTAAGCTTTGATCTCCATGTAGGAAGAGGAGCTGTGTTCATCACTTTGCTTTGGTGTATGTTTCTTTCACCCCTTTTCTCTTTCTTTCACTTTTTGAACTGTCTTTAACTTGTTCCATGAGTTATCTGACTTTCCTCTGCCTATTTTGTCCCCCAAACTGTTGGGGTGGGGAGTGAGTGAGGGGCTGTGTGGTGCTTAGCTACTGACTGCAGCTAATCCTCCACAGGGGCTCTGTCACATGAAGAAAAAAAAGGCAGATTTCTGTATATGGAGAAAATAAGATGCATGATGGATCCTGATCAGCTCAGAGGCTCTGAACAAAAGGGAGTGAACAATTTTGGTTAGCAATATTTTTTCTGATCCTTTTTAGGCTGTTTTATTTAATCCTGCAATGTTTTAGTGCAAATGCACGCATGGTCCCTGAATTACAGAACAGTAGTGAAGGCCATTTATAAGGAAAATGTTCTGCCTCACAGTCCTTTGCAGATCATTTCAATGGGAAGAGTGGTCCCACTTAGATTTTCCCACATACTTAAGTTTCCTCTGCTGCTGAGTATCTGAAATGGGGATCTGACTCTGCTCATGGCAACAATTTTCTAGAGCACTTACACAGAGTTGTCAAGACACTGTTTCAGTAAATCTGAGCCCTGGGAGAGCATTCTTGTCTGCATAACCATCAAGAGAGAACTCAAGCACTGCTGTCAACTTGGGTAATAAAGCACAATCTTCTATATAGGCAGCAATTCAGTATCTGTCTTTGAACATCTCTGGTCAGCAAATTGTTTAATTAAATCATTTTTCTGAACTTACTTACTGTGCGCTCTTGACTGCATATGATATTAAACATTCTCAATAATATCATTTGGATCAAGCACAAAAAATAAGATATGTGATATAAAATTTCAATTTACATAAACAGAATTGCAATTATAAAATTTAGTCCTAGAAAGAAAAATGCAACACTTACCAATTTTGGGACAGCATTACTAGATGCAATAATAATTCATTGGTGAGTTAAATTCATCAAACCTGAAAAAAGATAAACTGAATTTCTGTTCTCAAAATTTCTCCTTTTATGAACTGAAGATTAATATCTTGCTTTGCTGCATTTGAAACATTTATATTTCATTTGTTGCTGAAAAATCCCCGTTCATTTCCTAGATTACACATTTCTTAATTTAAGGTTAAGAAACAAAATTGAGCGAAGAAAATTAGCTTCTTATTTTTATATACAAAAGCATGTGAAATACAAATTGCCATAGAGGACATAACTCCAGACTCCTTCATCACCTACTCCTTGTATCTCCTTCCCTTCCCAGAGAGGAGGTGTTTTATATACTGTAGTACAATAGGAAAAAATGCTTCACAGGTTTTGATACTACAGTTATTTTTTTTTTCTTTTTTACATTTTTTGTCTGATTTTGGCCTATATAAGTTGGCAGAATATTAGGTTGATGCTTGTTCATTCTGAAACATCTTAAGCAAACTCAAACTACAGTTCAGTTCTGCACCTGTCCTCCTGTGTCCCTTACTATTTGGTCAGATATTTCTAGTGTGAAACTTCAGCTGTGGTAATTTATGCAGCAAGACTGACAACTGGGAACATAATGAATACACAGGGGATAAAGATCCAACTACAAAGTAACCCAACCATTGTAAAGCAGCAGGGGCTGAAGGCAATGAGAGCATTTGAATAATATTAAATATATCCTCAGACTTCACTTATTGCTCTGAGAAAATTAACTCCAAGGACAAAACTAAAAATATAAAATTAAAAGTATAAATATTTACTGCAGTCATGTGACCAAATAATATAAGACAAGTTTTTAAGGCATATTTATTTGTGATCCCTCTTAATATGATTTCATTTCCTCACCATACACCTTTTTGTGTATGCTTCTTGTCCTTTTTGACAGAGGCATACAGTAAAGAAACATGCATTTGGGTATAAATGCAGAATGTTCAACATTTGAAGACAATAAATCACCTCTAACTTTACAACACATAGCAGGAGAGCAGTAGTCTCCATTCCAGGATAGTGGACTAATATTGGCCCCTTTTACTAGTCAGTCACTTCATTCTCCCCTCTCTTTTTCAAGTATTCCTGGAACACAGGGGAGTAACCAAGACAGCTAACAAAGAGAAACACATGCAGAAGAGGACACGTATTGTAGAGGTTATGTCCTTTAGTTGACTAATTTTTGTTTGCTTTGTTTTAAATATAAACTAAGCCAAACTGTGTCATCAGCCCTAAAAGCAATCAGTGTTAGTGTCCCTGTTAAAGAAAGAAGAATGTAAGGTCTATATAGTGTGCAGAGTTGAAGGAAACGTGGCAATTAAAATGGTTATAATCTGAGGGAAGTAATAAAATACACATGCATATAGATATGTAATAAATAAGAAAAACTGGTTTTATCTATGCGATCTGGAAAATTAGAACTGAGGGAATGTTGTTATGAATATCAAGTAAATTTACAATAAAACCATAATAAGAAAATAAGTTAGTCAAACTTGAGTAGTAAACTTTTACTCAACACTGGCAGAAGCTGAAATCCCAGCAAAACACCAAGAAACCAGCCAGGTTATGTGACTTCTGAGATGCTAATCAAGCACTATTCACGAACACACTCAGCCAGGTGTGATTCCTACGTATTAAGCAACCTGCAAACTATCAGTTTTTCAGCACTTTGTCCAGCCTCTTTTTCAACCTGTGTAAACTCTGAGCTTCCATGACTCTCTCAGCTAGTCATCATGTGAAGAACCACATCCAGGTTTTTTTTTTAATTTCACCCTACATCTACTAGTTTCATGTGATGCCCCTTACTTCTTGTACTGGAAATTACAGTAAATAATTTATCCCTCTCCATCCTATCATCATTGCTAGTAACTGTATAGATTGCTACTCTATTCCTTCACTCCTATCTCAGCTGTCTCACTGAAACAAGCCATCGTTACTATAGATGGAGCTTTAACAAACCCAATCTAATTGGAGGTGTCCCTGCCCATGTCAAGGGGATTGGAACTAGATGATCTTTAATGTCCCTTTCCAACACAAACCATTGTGTGAGTCTATGATTTTGCTCTGCTTATGTAGTTAGGTCCCTAGTGCTATTTGGCTTACTAGAGCTAAGGAATCTAAGTATGATTTTATTGCAAGTCACAGAATGGATGAGGCTGGAAGAAAGCTCTGGAGATTATCTAGTCCAGCCTCCCTGCTAGCAGCAGGGTCAATTACAGCAGATTTCTCAGGAAAAAAATTTAGTTGGGTTTTGAAGATCTCCAAACATGGATACATGAAAACTTTTCTGGGAAACATGATCAATTGTTCAACAGCCTGACAATAAAGCACCTTTTTTCTTGACTTTTAATGGAATTTCATGCATTTTAATTTAAGTCCATTAACTCTTGTCTTGTTGTCACTGGACATCACTGAGAAACACTTCACTCCACCTTGTTTGCTTCCATCCATCAGGTATTTATACACATTGATAAGATTTCTGTGAGTCCTGGGAAGCATTTTGATTAGAAAAACAGGCACGAAAGTAAGATTTAAAAAAAAAAGAAACCTGTGGATTTTAGTAGAAAACTAAAACTGAATAAAAGAGGCCTATGAATTAAAGAAGTAGGTTAAAAACACTCCGAAGGCCCACCAAAAAACTCTAAGAATTTATCTTAGTTTTGCTTAAAATAGCAATGGTTGCTGATGTTGATGACAACTTACCTGATTCTTGATTTAAATAAGAACAGAAAAGGATTCAGATAATTATAGATTTTCCATTGCAAAAAGGTTATGAATGAGTGTAATATAAAATGTGATTTCCATTCACACTTAAATGTCACCTCAGTAGGGTTATGATTGGGAGTCATTTCATTATTTGCTTTCATGAAGTTTTTCGAAGCTCAAATATGTTTTTATGCATACAGTACTTGAATGTCTATGCTTATAAAAATCATCGTAATAGAAGTAATAATATAACTGCAGAAACACTACAAGCTCAAATCTCAACAAGTAAAATGCAGTCATTAATGTAATATTAAATACCTTTAACCCAGTGAATTATTACCTTTTCTTCTTGTATTCATTCATTCGAGATCTCTTATTCCATTGCAACAGTCTTAATGATTCTTACATCAATAAAGGAGGTAAACTTAGTATGAATATAGGATCTGCAGAACCAAATTTTTAGCAGTGTAAAGGATAGGCTGTGTTTATGTGGCTATGCAAATCTTATGGTTCAGGCAAGAATATTTTGAAGGTAATCTCTAGAGCAATATTATTAGTAAACTATTGAGTCTTTTATTGGTCTTTGCCTCATAATGAACTCTGTTTCCAAAACCTAGAGTAAATTCTCAGTAACTGTATTTTGTATTTTGAACAGTGGAATTTAGCCAATATCCAAAATAAGTAAAAAGCATGGAAGTATAAAATCAAACATATCTTGGTGCAGGAGACAAAATCTGCTGTCATTGCTTTCCAAATCCTTGCTCTTTGACTCACTGTCATTTTTGCAGATCTGTGTTATGAGAATAGCAATAATTTCAGATTTGTGTGGCAGAGGTCTTAAATCCAAATATCAACAGTTTTTTATATTCTGACTCTAAAGAGAAATTGTATGAACTTCCTTAAGTATTGACATTTCCAGTTTTCTTGAGAGGGCAGGGGAGATTTTTTCTTTCTTCCCTGAAATTCCTTTCAGATGTTCTGTTATACATTTGTCTTCAATTCTGTGTTACTATGATGTAACTTTAATAGTTGACTTTCCTTACATACTTCCACTCTTTGCTGAATGCTTTGCACTTATCTCTTTATTTCAGCATCAATAGTATATGTCATAAATATTCAACTTAAAAAGTGGAATTGTTTGTGCCAGTGAAGTATTTCAACTACTTCATATTGCAGAAAATATTCTACAGAATGTCATGATTTGCAGGCAGTGCACTGTTGGGAGATTTGAGATGATGATAAATGTGTATGCTCTAGTACCCTGCTTTTGGAAATTAAAATAAAAACATTCTCTCAATTCTGTGCCTTTTATACATTTTCTTAGCTTCTTGACACTCTGATACCATTTGAGGTTTTGGCAGAAAGAGAGACATCCACTTAAACATCTTGACGGTGTAAGGGTTTGTGAAGAATTTTTTTAAGATACAATGTGTAAAACCAGAAGTAATTAACTGATACAATTTACATGTGCACTGGGGCTCCCTAATCCTACTGACTTCATGTAATCTCAGATGCCTTGACGTATTTTCATTCTTGTAAATTTCATATTTCTCTAACTATCTTAAAAGAAATAAGATATTAAAAACCTGACAAGTATCTTCTAGAAAGAGAGTGAAAGAACATGGAACAAAACATAAATTTTCTGAATCCCAAGTTATGAATAAGTGAAAAGCAATTTTTTCCTTAGTTCTACAGAATTGTTTACAAAAAAATCCCAATTATATTAAAATTGTTTGATCACTCTCCAAAAATGGTCCTCAATATTTTAATTTTTTTTTTTTTGGCAATTTTGTTAGTAATTACATATGGTGGTTTTTTTTTTTTTTTCTAAAATTTTCCTGGATGTGTATTAATCATATGATAGCAACATCTCAGCTACAAATATTTTAAATGTCAAAAATGTGCACTTAATATTCAATTTGGTATTAAATTAACATGCAGTCCCTCACTGTCATATACAGATTGTGTGTGGCTGCATGTTAAAAATCCCATTTTCTGTCCACCCATTTTGGAAGTCAGGCTCACATACAGATTGTCCAGCTTAGAACAAATACCTGCCTACTCAAGACAGCTCAGCCAGTATGCGCTACAAATACAGCGAATTTTCTCAGGAGCAAGTGTGCCTCGTGGTGCCAGAAAGTCAAACACTGCCTTCACTTATGTTGATTTTACTACTGAAAGGCATTTAGAGGACTAACACTCTACTAAGAGCAGAGTTTGGCTGAAAATGAGCAGAGTCAGATGTTTTATCTGTGGCGACAGGGTAGGAAGCATTGCCATGCACATGCTACATGAGGAAGCTTTCCTAATTAGGCACAACTCTTTTATGAATCAAGTTTCTAGCTGTGACTAGTAGAAAGTATAAATATTTCTCTTTTTTATACAGTGTTCTGTTTTAGGCTCACTGTGTAGTATCAAGTTGCTTTTGATATATTGTCAAGATGCGTGAAAATTTAAAACATAATCTTCCACATGAAAATTTCTATGCTGTCAAATGGGCTTCACCACTTCATCTGCTTCCTTGTGCTATGAAGAGAGAGCTTTTATTGGTTTGGTCTGTCTTTGGGAACATAGGATACCTTTCCTGAAAACAGCAAAAACCACATTTCCTTGTTGCATATACTGTGTCTCTTCCTCAGCACGCTGCTTATAGAAGCTAAGCCAATTGTGCTTTTGATGCAGCCAACTGTACTGAATGATCCAAAATTCATTGCACCTTTCAAAGTCTCACTGAGACATTAATTTATATAACATTGAAATATCTTTACATTTCCCCCAGAGGGTAAAGGGAAACTTGTGCACCTTAATATCAAACTTGTGAACTAAGTATATCTGATAGTTATTAATTCTTTAGCTATACAAAAGGTAAGCTGTAGAACTGAGGTGAATAAAAGACTTCTGGTTCAAGAAAGACTCAGGCTGACCTTGGCAGTGTCATTAATCATGAGTAGAGCTCAAACAGATTGTATATTACTGCAGAGACTTTGGAAGGAGAATATAAGGATATATGCACTTTGGGGGCCATAAACCATTGTCTTACAAAATGTCGATGCCTTAGATCATCAGAAAAAGTCACATAAAATAGTTTTGCAAGACATCTTTCAAGACATAATTTCATGTGCATATCTGAACTTCTGTCACCTGAACAGCTACATTTAGGCATGGATACATACATAAAGAGTGGACAAAAGTGCTGGTTTATATATTTATTCTGCTTCTGTTTAAATTTTGTCAAGAACAGAATTAAGAAAGTGTCCAAGCTCAAAAGCTTTTCTAAAATGTTTCCTGTGGGTGTGGCAGTGAAATACAGTGATGTGCTGAACTGTAGCAGATGATCAATGGAAAAACTCCTATATATATGCTTATGTTACCTACAGAGTAACAATATAACTGCAAAGAAAAATGATGTGGAGTACTTTACATGGACTTCTATAGTGATACGTAAAATGAAAAATTTGTCTTGGTACTAAAAATACAATAATAGCCTTCAAATACCCTCTCCATTTTTATGTACTAATAATACTCTTATTTTAAAAGAAGAGGGAGAGACAAGGGAAATTTCCTTCACATCAAGGAATAGCTGCTTTCATCTTTTTATTATTTTGGGAAAATGTGGTATTTGTATGAACATTTTAAATATTCATTGATGTATGCTAAGATCTTTTCCTTTTTAATTTGGGCTTTACATCTTCAGAGTGAGCAATAGCATTTTAAATTTAAATTTTCAGTGAAACTTTGGAAGAGGAAATATGATGTCTTGACATACTGTTTTCTTTTTAAAAAAGACAACAAACATAACCCCCAAACACAATGTACACACCCCCCTCCTCCCCCACAGTTCTAGTCATTAGATACTCCAAGAAGTGATATCCATTTTTTTCTAAAAGAAGTCAGCATGTTGCTATTGCTTCTTGTGTTAAAGTTCGTGTCTGATTTACAATTCAGTTTTGTAACACCATCACAGCAGACAGTTTACCACTTAAATGATAAAAGTTTCAATAGGCACTTTAGTGGAATTACGAAAAAGCTACCACTCTTCCACCGTGATGCCAGAAAGCTACCTTCTTTCTAAGTCAGGTCAGTAAACTGCACCTTGTAGGCCTGAGCTTGTCTCAGTGTAATTCCAGAGTAATAAAATAACAACAACAAAAACCTGTGTACATTACAGGATTCATCATTCTTTCGCAAATCAAACCAAAACTGACTGTATGATAAATGTAGTAACTTGCTGGAAACAATTGCTGTCTTTTATAATCAAAGTAATTGTGTCTTATATAAAGCTTAGGTTTATCTTTTAAATTCGTTGTTGGTTTGCTTTTCTTTTTGTTTCACTGTTGTGGTTACACTTAAGTGACTTTGTCAGGGTTATAACTTTCTTCTCCAAACATATCTGCCAAGATCTTAAAGCGAGGTCCCCAGTCACTCAGATAGTCATAATCCTGATCTGCCTCTGTAGTGAGAGAGTCTATAGAGCTGAGAGACTCTGCAACAGATCCATTTCCTTCATAAGCATAGGTTGCCAAGGAGTCATAAGGGGGTGCAGATGGATCTACATCATTTTCCTGTAGCCTTTGATTAATGAAATCTCTTATGTCCGTGTTATCTTCCGCTGGTGGTCTGTGGCGCGTAAAACGCAAGGTGTCTGGTTTTATGTCCCTGCGTATTTTGTTATCTTCAATCACTTTGGGATTCCTCAGGGCACCTATGTCAAAAGCCTGGGTGTCCTCTTCTCCACCTCCTTCATCATCATAATGGATAACATTATCTCTGATGTCTTCTTTAGAGGTCATCAGGGTGTCCTTTTTCTTCTGTCTCCGTAGTGCTACATACAGTACCACAATGACTGTAATGAGAGACAACTGAAGTTAAGACATGCACAGAAATAATTTAGTACTCTGATGACACATCATTATATCTTTCTTTGAAAGCCACAAGCAATCAAAGGGACTTTTGTCCTTAGAAAAGAGCAGTGCTTAGCAGTGGTCTAACAAATGAAAAATTATTTGTTCTTTGATGTATGAGTCTAACTTTCCTAAGTGCTTGCTGTATTGCTGGAGAAAGTACCAAATAATTTCTTCTGCCCTGTTTTGAAAACAAATAGAATTGAAGAGGACTTCAGTTTTTTAGTACAGAGAGACAGAGATGTGATTTTAAAAAAAAATATTTTTCATAGCAAAATAAAGAAAAGAACCCTAAATTTACACCTTGAGGACAAAAATAAAAAACCTAAACCAAAAACCCAACCCACAGAGTATTACAGAAAAAAAAAAGGAATTTTGAATAATAAATAATTTGGATAATTTCAAATCTGGAATTTTTGAAGTACGGAAAAAATAATCCTACTTTAGCTTTTTATACAGAACATTTTGACCTCTTCAGGGAACTGCTTCAAAAAATTATGTGTTACAAGGTTCTGGAGAGAAGAGGGGTCCAGGAGAGCTGGTTGATTTTCAAGTATCATGTCTTCTAAACTCGACAGTGGTCCAACCTGAGGAGCAGGAAATCAAGAAAAGGAAGCAGGAGGCTTGCATTGATAATAAGAAGCTCTTGACTAAACTCAGTGATAAAAATGAGGCATCTAAGGGTTGAAAACAGTGACAGGTGAGCCAGGAGGAATATACAGTGACAGTCTGAACATGCAGGAATAAGGTTAGGAAATACAAAACTGGCATGGTGCTGTCTCAAGAGGGACATGAAGGGCAGCAAGTGCTTGTACAAGTAAGACAGAAAAAAAAAGGTAGAAAGGTAGACTAAAGGTGGGCTCACTGCTGAATGGGGCAGGAGAGCTGCTGCCAAATGACACAGAAAAAACCAGCCTAGTCAGCAGCTTCTTTGACTCTATTTTTATAAAATTTTATTTCAGTAATTCCATGTCTCTGACACCAGAGGGGGAGTCTGGAATAAGAAATACTTATCCTTGGTGGAAGAGGATCTGGTTAGGGAATGCTTGAACAAACTGGGCACACAAGGGCAAGGGATATGGTGAGACACATGAATGATGAGGAAGGTGGCTGCTATCATTGTGAGGCTATTTGTGATAATTTTTGAAAGGTCATGGGAACTGGGAGAGGTTTCTGAGGACTGGAGAAAGTTTCACTCCTTCAAGTAGGGCAAGAAGAATGAGCTAGGGAATTAGCGGCTAGTCAGTCTCACCTTGATTTTTAGGAAGGTGATGGAGAAAATAATTCTGAAAACTAAGAAGGGACATAGGAGTAGCAGGCATGGATTTATGAAGGTTAAATTGTACTTAACTGACTTGACAGCCTTCTGCAATGAGGTGACTGGTTGATGAAGGGAGAAAAGTGCAATAATTTTATCCTAACTCTAGCAAAGTGTTTGATATTACCTTTCATAGCAATGTTCTCAGAAAACTTTAGAAAGTGTGGACTATACAAGCAGATGGTGAGGTGGATTGCAAAGCCATCAAACTGCCAGACTGTAAAGGTTGTAAGCAACATTTCAAAGACCAGATGGAGGCAAGTCACTAATAAAGCACCACAGGATTTGGTACTGTACTACTTTTGTTTAATATTTTCACAAATATCCTAGATGGTGGGATTGAGTACACCCTCAGTAAGATTTCAGGCAATAAAAAAAGAGTGGTTGTGCCACTGTTCAAAGGGACCCCATCAGGCTGAGGGAGTGGGCCAAAAGAAGCTCCGTGTTGTTCAACAAATAGAAATTCCAATTCCTACACACACAGAGGAGTAACTGCATACTGTAGACACTATTGGCCAGCTGATCAGAAAGCAGCTAGATAGATGAGGCCTTGTGATCCTGGTGGACAAGTTCACCATGAGCTATCAATGTGCCCTTGTGTCAGAGAAGATCAACAGCATCAGACTGCATTAGGAGAAACATTGCTAGCAGGTCTAGTGAGATGGTCATTGCCCTCTGCACCACTCTGCTTATGCACACTTGGAGTTCTGGGCCCAGTTCTGGGCCCAGTTCTGGGCTCACTTCTGGGCTCCTCATTACAAGACTGATATCAACTCCCTGAAGTGAGTCAAATGTAGGACCACAAAGATGATTAAGGGATGGGAGCATCTGCCACACAAGGAGAGGCTAAGAGAGTCAGGTCTGCTCATTCCAGAGAAGGTGCAGGGGGATCTTATCAATGTGAATTAATACCTGATGGATGGAAGTAAAGATAGAGCCAGGCTTTCTGGGGGGTATCCTTTCACAGGACAAGAGGAAAAGGGCACAAACTGAAATGCAGAAAATTCCATTAAAATGTAAGGAAAAAAGGCTTCTTTATCACCAGGATGTCGAGCAGTAGAATATGTTGCCCAGAGAAGTTGTGGAGTATCCATCCTGCCCTGACTGGAATTGTGGCAAAGGAGACAGCATTCTTCTTGCTTCAAAAAAACTGACGTAAATTATTTTGTTTAGTTGGTTGTTTGGTTTTGTTTTAAATTCTTCAGAATGAGTGTATTTGTGAAGTAAACTGTTGCTCCATGGGAAGTGTGACCATTTGCCATTCTTGTTCTGATTTGAAAAAAAATATTTTTCACACAACATAATTTTTTGACACAGAGCAGAAATCCTGGCTTTTTCCCACTCATATCCAGAAGCTACTTATCCAGCCATGAGCCTTTAGTAATTTACTTAAGTGGCACCTGCATCATCCAAATGTAGTGAGGTATCCATGTTATATTCTGTGTCAGGAGCTATTTTTTTTTGTGCGCAATAGATTATCATGGGACCTTGGAAGGCACTAGTATCAAAACAAGGCATAGGCCAGCATCTGTAAGACTTAGTCTGATTTCTGATTGTGCCTATGTAGGCTATAAAGTTGGTTTTATTTCATTAAGGCTATATTGCAAGTAAGATGCACATGAGTGCATTGGACTGACTGTTTTGGATATGCTGTAAAGAAGTATTTAAGTAGAACAAATTACAATGCCACTTTATGAAATCCATATCTGCCTGAACTAAAAAAAAATCAAAAAAAAATCTGTGAAGCTTTATATGGAGATGGCCAGTAGCAGCCTATGTTACAATTATTTTCTCCTCTTCCTTTTCTTCATTCTCCTTTTGCTTAAGTGGGCATGAAGAATAAAATAAAGGCTCTTACTATGTCCTTACTGCTGTTACTGTCAGTAGGATTTGTCTACCTTAGTAATAATCTAAAAAAAATAATCTTTCAAGAAAGACATTTAAATAATTTCAGAGCAAAAGTTATATGGGTTTCACTGAAAACTGATTCTCTTAATGCCTTAAGAGATATTGCATGGATTAGCAGATTCATGGTCATGATCAGTGCTTTGGGATTTCTCCTAGAAATAAACTGCCACACATTTTCCATGGCATTTCTTAAAAACTAGGTGTAACTAGGGAACAATCAGAGTAAATCACTTTGCAGGGTTTCATGAGAACTAACCTAGAAGTATAACAATACACAACAAGATTGCAATCAGAGCTCCTGTGCTGAGGCCGACTGGTAAGAAGATTGCTTCCACATTGCAGGACTGAATGGTGCCATCAGAATCACATCTGCAAACACGGATAGTCAAAGTGTTTGTGCTGCTCTGGACAGGGTAACTGCTGTCTTCTATTACTACTGGAAGAAAGTACAGCTCCTGCTGCCTTCTGCTGTAGCCATTTCTCCTTGTTTCAATCCCAGCTGTGTTGTCTGTAAAACATGACAGTCATTAGCAGATTTCTATTGTGTACTTCATTTCATATTGTAGCTTGTATCACCTTCAGTAATATGCTGGTATTTCATATTTGAAACTTGGTGAATTACATGCATTATGTTATTGCCATGCTTTGCCCTTACAGAAGGTATTGTATTCTGACTGGTACAGTTATTTTTTGCAGAGCCTTAAACAATATACCTCTTCTTGTAAACCTTTTAACAGCTGAAATTTCAAAGAAGATAAAAATAACTAAAAAAAAAAAAACCAAACAAAACATTACAAGTATGATTCTGAAGACTTTTTGGATTTTTTTTTCCTGATCTCCTTAATTCCAAGCCTGAGGTCCAAAGGATCTTGATTGCATATGAATTTAGAATCATGTCTCTATCAACTAATTAATTTTCTTAAAAATACAAAGTAATATATCTGGACAATATGCAATCATTTTAGCTTTCCTGCTCCATTAAAAATAACTAGAGAAATGAACTGAGTACTTGAAAATCAGTACAGTTTCCATCAATTAGTCCACTTCTAGACTTTGTAATTTCTTCCCAGTTAGTTATTGCTGCTTTTCCTGAACCAAACAAAGTAGCAAGGAAATGATTTAAAGATTAAAAGAATTACATTAAAAGCAAAACCAAAATTAATTTATCAGGGAATAAATGAGATGACAGAACTAAATGAAAGTAACCAGCTGCAATTACCACTTTTCCATCTCACCCATATTCTTTACCATATTTTTAAAGATATGTCACACAATGGTTTTCATGTCTTGGAAGTTCATTATGAGTTAGAGGGATTTAGGGCTCTGAATTTCACACTCAGATACTGGTATGGATTTCTGATTGAGGACAATAAGAAGGAACCCTAAATACCCAAGATTAAGTATGTTATGATTAGACACATTGAGAAGGCACATAGCTAAAAACATGCTTCAGACACCTCCTTTTTTATCACATGGACAGGTCAAGTTTAGTTGCACTTAGTTTTGAAAAGGAATAATGTCTCAGAATATTTTGAATCAAACCAGCTTCCATCTTCAGCTTTTTCTTTCTCTCTATGATTAATCACCTACACTGCATAAAAAGTTTAAGAACTAATTAGAAGACATTCATTTTAGTCTTATTTCTATTATTTTTTCTATATTTTTTTATTAAAATTATTTATATTCTTTTATTTTTCTTCTAATTGAAACACTGAAGATCAATTTAATTTCTTATAATGCAACTAAATTATTTTCTATCCTCCTTTGAGAAGACTCAATCAGATCAACCTCCTAACTTCTTAAATTTGAACAGTTTTTGTGGCTCTTTTATGACCCCTTTCAATTGATCAAAGTCTTTTGAGAATATGAACACAGGAAGGTGTTTCAACTCTACACAGAAGAGCCTAGAGAAGCTGAGAAAACTTCTGGTTCTTCAGTCTGTTGGCAATAAATTAATTTATAGGATATGTGTGAGAAAAGGAAATTCTATCTCTTAACTGTACAATGGAGAGTACTCCACATGGAAGCTGTCCTCTAGAGAGAACTGTGAAGACAGCAAAGCAGGAAGAGGGAGATCTGCAGTCCCTTTGGAAGCACTCCAGCTCCACCAGGGAATCACTTCTATTAACATGGTGGATTTATCTCAGTGCTGCTGAAAGGCAACCATGAGCTTCTGTCTCTCTCCAGTCTTCATTAAGTTATGTTCTGACGTGTGGGGCCTGGCTTCTCTTGGGTGCAGCACAAAAATGTTACACCCACTGAAGTATCAGACCACCCATGATTTTCAGTTGTATAGAATAGCATGGGGATTAGGGCTTCTGGATGTATTTAAAGATTTTAAATGCCACCTTTATTTGTAAAAGTGTTAATTGTACCACAGTGAACAACACTGTGTCCTCAAAAAATAGAAAAAAAAATTGCTTTTACAAAGTACCTGCTTTTTACTAACATAATTGCTAACTTAAAAGAACGTTGTTTTTAAAAGGTTTTCGTAGTAAAAATAAGGTTGTGTTATTACACCTGTTAACTGTGCACAGAGCAGACCTTCCTCTTCCTTTTTGGCAAATAAATGGCAGAAGATATTGCAAGACAGAGTTTTTGTTTGGACAAAAAAAGACAGAGTTTTGTTTGTTTTTCCTAATACCTCTGTAAATCAACGATAACAAAAAATGATTTTTATGTGGGTTTTTTTCCTTACAATGTAACAAATAACATACTTCCTCTTTTTCTTTTTTTTTTAAGTGTTAATAAATGCTTTTAAAAGTCTGTATCTTGGTGGTTTCTACTTTTTATTGGAATATTGCACATGTTTTTATACAGTAGTGAAGCTTCATTAATAGACTACTGAGATCCAAAGTCATCTCAGTGTCAACATTACTGATTTAAACAGGGAAATTTAATTATCTAATAATATTTGAACAATTTCTTCACCAAACTGATATGCTAAGCACACTTTACAAAAGAAGTAATTACTTTATAGATTTACTAAGTTTAAAGATTCTTTTGATTAAATAAATCTGTTAAAATTACCTGAGAAGGCTTCTATTTAAAGCAAAAATTTGTAATTATTTGAAAAAAATAAAAACCTTGGTGAAGTTAAAGGATATTTTAGGAAACAGTCAAGAATTAAAGAAATTAAAGCTCTTACTTTAAAGAAATCTTTGCCAAAAAAATTAAGGATATTTAGAAATACGTAGTATTTATGTTATAAGACTATGTAATTGTGAGGATTCTACCCATATGGACATTGAAATATGTTCCAGAGAGTAGTAATGCCCCAGTCTTTTAAGAACAAAAGTAAAGGAACTTGAGTCTGTTGTAAAATTGTGCTTCATATTGATTGAGCTGTCTGTCTTAAGAAAACTGAATGCCCTTTGATAAAATGCTTTAGATGTACATAGTTTTGGCTTTATAAGATAATATTATTCATGTCTACAATATTATGAATGGTTTCGCTATATTCTGTATTTACAAATCCTTAAGTAAAGTTTCTGGTTCATCTGTTCAATCTTTTTATCTATGACACACAAAGATAAAAGTCACTGCTAAGTTTGGGAATAAACCATTTTCATGGTATCAGCTTCCTAGGGGAACTATACAAAATGAGAAAGTTTGTTTTTTCAAATTTATTTCTTCCTGAAGTTTCTTCAGAATTAATAGTTGTTAGCTTATGTTATTGGCTTTAGTTTTCTATTACATAACAATGTCAATAGTGCATGTCTCCAGAAATTATGTGGGCCATATACATAACTTAAATACATTATTTTTTAAGGCTAAGAAAAAGGTTTGGCAATTTTATTTCAATTGGTGTATTATTCATGTCTAGCACTTTTAAGGGCTTGCATCACCTAATTTGCAAGAAGGGAACGTTTACCTCACAACTGATGTAGCCTCAAATTCAAATTGAAAACAGCAATTAAAAAATTAAGAATTATATACTTTTTTAGATAGTGATACCTATAACCTGCACAGTTTAAAGTTTTTGAGCTTTGTTGAGTGGCTTTAGGTGTTCTTTCTTTGAAATTTAATGTAAATCTCTTTATATTAAAAGCTTATTACAGTTATTTAAAGATCATCTAATAACTCAAATACTTCTGTTTCACTTATTACTTATTTGATTAAAATAGTTAGTATTGAAAATTTACTACAGTTTATTTTGTTTTGGCCGTGTCTGTTCACAAGACTACATCCTTGAAGACGCTTACAGTAAAAAAAAATCAATTTCTTTTGTCTTGGTTTGTTCTTTGCCATCTAACAAAAGAGTTCAAGTTAATAAGGAAAAAAGTGATATTCATTTATGATGAGAATTGGAAGAAAAATCAACGATGTTGGTTGAGTAAATCTCCAAGTTACTAAGGGTGTTGTACTTCATCAGCACTGTACATATTTAGAGCTTATTCTTCTGTAGGACTATGTATCCTCAAGAAAGAACAATATGTTAGCAAAGTCATAGTATTTAAACAAGACAGCAACAGTGCCTTGTTTAAAGGTATACCTGCATTGGCATAGGGATTCTTCCTGAGATACTGAATGATAAAAGGAAGAAAATAAAACAGGTAGCAGTGTTTTTGAAGGCCTGTAGGGAAATCTCAGTCTTTGGTGTTCTGACAATTCCTGCCCCTAAAAATAAGAAAAGGTGCAAGACCTGAATTTATATTAATGAAAGTCCCAGAAAGTTCAGCAATTAGAAATGTCAAAGAAAAAATGTTAGGTCTGTAGACACAACTGCAATTGAAACATATTTGTCATTGTGACTACTGTCTGCTGCTCTGAAAGAGAGATATGGGTAACCAACTTACTTCTGTAGTCATGGACTGTGAAGTTTGGTTTGTTGGAAGCCTCAGATGACAGTTTGAAGGAAAACCTTTGTCCAGCTGGTGACAAATCTTTATCTGCTGCAGTGATGGTCTGTATCACCTGAAACCAGATTAATTCTGAAGTCAGTTCACTCTTCTAAAAGAAGCAGTTTTGTAGAAGTGCAAAGTGAACATCAAATGAAACTGCTGAAAGTGAAATCTTGCTGGATTACTGTCATTACGTTAATACACTGGACAATGGAGGTGAGACGTCTGAATTCTATAACCATCTGAGAACTCAGAAGGTCTTGCTTTGACATATAAGATGAAAATCAGAAAGATTTGCTGCATATTCATGGTATTTAATATTTATTGATTATATTAAAATCTTAGTGATGGCTTTCAGTTGAATGTTATGCTTCACTTTATGTGTTACTACTTCTGTCACAGTTACAACCCTTTAAGAAAAGGGATTCTTTCTCCTCTCATAACTATTAAATGCACAGTAAAGGGTGCCTCAGGCCCATATAATTGGAGAAAATAAAAAAAAAAACCTATAAATAGATCATAAAATCAGTAAACAGAATTCCAATATGTATTTCCAACACAGAAATTTTGTTTGTAGAAGAATTATGACCGTGATGTAATTTTTAAACCCAGAAATTTCTACTGCTATAAATAATAAGGAAAGAAGAAGCAAAAGAGCAAGCATTACAAATTTGAAATACCTGTCCTGGCTTGGCATTTTCACATACAGATGTCTCATATGGAACTGAAATTTCAGGAGGAAACTCGTTGACATCCAGAACATTTATTATAACATTGACTTTGCTGGTTAATAGTGGGTTACCTATAAATAATTTTAGAAGAAAAGCATTATGTTTGTTGTCATCACCAGTCTCATAAGCTGTCATAAACTTGTGACATCAGTACTGTGACTCCCAAAAGCCCTTGACTTCAATTTATTTCTGATTTGAACTAAGAAAAAAACAGAACCAAACTTCTCATTAATTTGTACCAGACCTTGATACATTACTCTTCATGGGTTAAGGAATCAATCAGCTTGATTATGTTTATTAGAGCATAAATTGAAAAAAAAAGTGAAGTTGTACCTGTTATTAAGGGTGCAAACTTTTCTCAGATCACTTTTCATTATGTCTATGGGAAACATTTCCAATGATTGAAACTGAATTCTTTTTTCCACAACTAAATGCAGAAAATCAATATTTATTGCCCAGCCATTGTTTATACCTTCAAGATATTAAGGAGACAAGCAGAGCATAACAATTTAGAAGATGGAGAAAGAGAAAAAGCTATGAAAAAACAAAATCTTGATGAAAGCCAGACAGAGTAAGTGATAAATTTAGCAGTGAAACGTGCATATCTAGCTTTCAACTGTTGGGCCATGTTGTGGAAGGTATTTCTTTAACTGCAAAAGTGTTTGCAGGCAGAAAATGCTCTTCTGCAAAAGCAATGTTAAACAACAGTGTACACCATGTTTCTTGCCACTATCCTTCCTCTATAGATAATCTTCATCAGTCACTAGATGCATTTTATAAACAAGTTTACTTGCAAATGCAATGTCTGACAAAACAGAAACACTAGTTCAATACAAAGCAGTTAATGTTCTCTTTTGAGAACATTTTATGAACTTTATGCTAAGACCTCCTGAAAAATAGCAAATATATGAAAAATTCTATAGCTGGTGAGTCAAAAGTATAATTATTTTACCCTTTTGCACTTAAGAGAGTGGCAGAAACAATTAACCAGTGAAAAAATCTATGCTGTAAATCAAGGTGGTGTTGGTATAACAACATGCGACCATGTGTCAGTACAAGAGGAGTTGAATCTTCAGGAATAAATCATAAACTCATAGAATCACAGAATGACTTGGGTGGGAAGGAACGTTAAAGCATCTAGTTCCAAGCTCCCTGCCACATGCAGAGGCACCTTCCACTAGACCAGATAGCTCAAAGTCCCTTCTAGCTTGGTCTTGAAAGCTTCCAGGGATGGGGCACCCACAAGTCCTCTGGCAACCTGTGCCAGTGCCTCAGCATCATCACTGTAAAGAATCTCTATCTCAATCCAAATCTACACTCTTTTAGTTTGAAGCCATTCCCCCTTGTCCTACAAAAATCCTGCTATCAAAAATCCAGCTTTCTTGTAAGCTTCCTTGAGGTACTGGAAGGCCACAATGCAGTCATTTCAGAGTGTTCTCTTCTCCAGGCTATAAAAACTCAGTTGTCTCAGCCTGTCTTCCTGCTCCAATCCTCTGATATCTTCATGGCCCTCAATGGACCCTTCATATTATTTTAATTGGGCACTTTCTTGCAGTTTGTACGATCCTTGGCATTTCTTTTGTTTATAACTGATACAGCAAGGCCTCTTCACTTTGTCACTGCAAAAAATTTGCATGATTTCCTCCTTATTCTTAGGAACTACTAAATGCAGTAGTACCTTCAGGAGACCTCTGTCAAAACCAAAGGTATTCCCTAATGGTTTCCTGCAAGATGAACTTTGTTTAACCGATTTACAAGTAGTAGATAACTGACCATGCTATAAACACAGCTTGGAATCCAAAAGACAACAAAAATGCACTACCCAGATGCAACTTTTTTAGTCCCTATGAATTTAAAAGAGAAATATTTATTATTTAATAGAAAAAATATATAATGACATGTCTTTGAATTATCATTCATTTCCAATTCAGGATCATCCGTACTTGCAGAAATGCAGTACAATCAAAGGCATAGTTTGGTCTAGCAACTAGGAGTTAGGCACTGATTCTTTAAGTGCCTGAAGAGCTGGAAGAAATCTAGACACTTCACAGTTGAATTGGTTCCTTTGTGTACTAGGAAATAATAAAAAAAAACCCTAAAAAAAAAACTAAGTTATTTATTTCTCACTGATGTTATATGATTTATTTTCAGTGGTTCATTGAAAAATCAGGCCAAAATCTTCTCTTCCTAAGTATTTCAGTAAACTAGAATTTTACCTTGCATAAATGGTCTGGAAAAGTCAGATATGAAAGTAAACAGAATTACCAGAGCCTAAGAAGAACCCATTTCAGGTTTTCATTTTGTTTATATGATTTTCTTTCTGGTTTGTACTGACATCACTTTAAGTACTTGTGTATGTAAATGAAGAGTGCAATAAGATTGTGAAGAGCTTTGAATTCATATATAATACCAAAGACTTGTAATACTTGATGTGAACAAGCATGAAGAATTGCATTTAAAATACTGCTTTGCAGACTTGACCTCCATTTTCTCTGTTTTTTGATTGTTGTTTCTCTCAAAGTCAAGTCTTTATGAACACTGTGAACACAATAGTGACGTACATGCTGGTATCAGTGAGTGAGTCACTAAAAACATCTGCTTATGCCTTTTGAACTCAGATTGCACAGATGAGAAGACAAACTGGTTAAATCATGAGCCTAGAAATTAAGAAACTAATTTGATGTTTCAATTCTGCCTGCAAGATATAGGAAAATGAATTAGCTTTGCATATTTATTTTATCAATTTAACTAATTAGTTTAATTCATTAGTTTATTTGTTTTTTCTGTTTGTAAGACAGTGACCATCCTTCTTCCTTTTTTTGCTTGATTACCGTCATTTGTCGACATCTTCATGGTTCAAAGCTATTACAGCAGTAGAAAACACGTAACATTCTTTGAATAATGAACTTAAGAAAATCCAATGTATCTGAGAAAACAGATACTGACTACTGAGGAAAACTGCTGATTCCTTAATCCTAGTTTTGGTATGCAGAAGAAGGTCAACTCCATCTTGTGATGTAAGGTGAGGTTTCTTTAACATTTTGAAAATTTGGACCTATACATAGCTGAGTTGGGAAGATGGTTTGGGCAGGAAGGATTATTACTTTATTTTTACACTTAAAATTATGCCTTGAAGACAGGAAAGCAGAATTACACTCATATGCATTTTATCCATTTCCTCTTTTTGTAAAAAAGAAAAAACACCACTTCCATACTAGGTAATTAGGCAGTATATGGAGGAATTTTGAACACTGGACTGTGATTTTTTTTATGCTCTTATAGCAGCTCTTGGCACAGTTTTGTCCTGGGACAATCAGTGATCTTGGGGACAATTCACATGCATGTGCTGGGAATTAGTAAGGGCAGGGACTACTCTTAAGGGATTGATTACATGTGGGGACTCTGGAAGGTAAGAAGACATAGAAATAAGCTGCTTCATGCCAGCTGCCCTTTGTGCTTCAAATGAATGAGAGCCATGTTTAATTTATTAGCAAATTTAACAAATATTAAATTCATTAGTTTGATAGATTCTGTGGCATCAAAAATGTTCAGAAACAGAAATCATGCAGGCTACTAGGATGTTGAGTTACTCTAAGAATTAAGAAACAAAACAACAATCTACAATTGAATAAAGTCATGTAATGAAAAGAAGTACAGAGGAATTGGGAAGTCAAATGGGGGATAATAGTGTGAGTCTGAAACCTCCTCCACCTGCTCAAGCACTTTGCTCTATATAAAACCTGAACTTTATATCTATGAATGGGTTAGGGATGTTCTGCATTCAGCTGCCTTCATTTCCATCTCATCATCAGCATGTCTGCAAAACAATCATCCATCTCCTGCTAAAAACATCTCCATTCAGGGACAATTCAAGAAAAAGTAGTTTACAGAATGACCATTAGGATGTGCCTAAAAAGTGTGGGAGGTGTTGCTATTCTCTCACAATGAGAAAACAAAATTTTAGCAATGAAGTTTTTAAATAACATAATCTGACTGGTACTAGTTATGAGTCTACCTATATTCTTATTTTATAAAGACATATATTTTATATATATGTCCTTATAGAGAGATAAGGTCACCAGGAATTGAAAATACTTCAATAACAATACTGTCTTTTTTTTTCTAAAGAAAGTTCAGGCAGCAAATTTCAATACTTTCAATACAAAAGGGACACCTTTTTACACATATATAAGTCAAGACACTTCTCAGTATGTTTTTCTCTGTGATAAGGGATGACAGTTTCAGTTTCTATGTCAGCACTGGACAGCAATCTTTTATATCAATAATTCTTCAAATATAGCAATTTCGCCTCAATTCTTTTCAATTTTTTTCTCTCTAACCATTATTTTTTTGCTTTTATGCAGTGTGTTATCCCTCTATCCTCCACTTTTATTTCTACGCTCTTAGTCAGACAATTGCACACAATGCTTTGATGGTTACTATACCTGAAATCCTAAGTTTTGCCAGTTACTAGTATAGAAGAGATATGGAAATTGTTGTTAACGATATAGAAAACAGTAAACATATAAATATTTTGGGATATGCTGCAATGAAAACAGATATGTTTTAGTGGCAAATTATTAACATAGCTATTGATAAAATTGGGGATTTCAAAAAAAATACTATTTGCTACAGCTCTGTTTAAATGTCACACTGGTGTATATATATCTATTTGTCCATGAAAAAATAAATTTCAGGGGTTTAGACATCTTTAATTACTCTTGGGAATAATAAATAGATTAAAATCAAGTTTATTAAAACAGTTTTCTTACTGCAGGAAAAAAATTACAAATCTCAAATGTCCTTTGCCTACTACTAAGTCTAAATAGTTAAGCTTTACTGAAACCATAGACCATGATGAGAGCTTCTTTCTGCATCTGCCTTTGTTTCTCTGGAAACAAATGAAAGTTCTGCTGGATTTTCTGTGAATATGCACCTGCATATATATCTCCATGGACTCAACCACTTCTGACAGTTTAGGCTTCTCTGTCAGTGTATGTCTTTTCCAACCTATGGATAAAATTCTAGTCCTCATTTGACTGGTGTTGTCTTTACATTTTCAGGTTGCAAGGAGGGAGCCCATGGTTCTTTTTAAGGTAACTACAACTGAGAATTTGGGGTTTTTTTATCTGAAACAGTATATAACATCTCTGCTTCCCAAATCTCCTCCTTCTTGTTGGTCCCATGTATTAACTTTTGAAGACTCAGCCAAGAAATTGAGGAAAACATGTTCCTTGCTACAGAAACTAGCCTTTTCAGACACATAAACAACATAGAATGAATAAGAAATACAGCAGAACCCTCTCTACAGAGTGTTGATGTCAACAGAAAGAATTCTGTGGCCTTTGCACAACTGCTGACTGACCAAAAGCCTTGTACTCAAAGTGTGAGATACACCTATGAGAGTTGCAATTTGACAAGACCATGAATGAGAAATGCCAAACACATGGATGGCAATGAAGAAAGTTGTAGGTATATGATATAGTGGAAGAAGGGGCCTCTCATTAAAAAAAAAAAAAAAAAAAAAAAAAAAAAAAAAAAACACAAAAAAACCCAAAACACCCCCCCCCCAAAAAAAAACCAAAAAACAACACACACAAAAAAATGGGCTATGCGGAGGACACAAAGACAAGAAATGAAATTATCTCACCACAAATCACATAGGAAAAGAAAAGAAGGGGTTAGGCATTAAATTTGGGGCAGAGAGAAGAGACAAGAGTAGAGATGCAGCACACAGAGTATTTCATTTAGGGCACTAAATCTTGACTTAATTTTAGAGTACTTTTTATCTGAGTATCAAATGACTCTTTACATTTTTCTACCTTCAAAAAGTACATTGATAGACCTGTTATTTAACTAACCTAATTTTAAATGAAGTGACTTACAAAATCAGAACTGGAAGCACCCATACAGATCCTTGTGCTCGCCATGCTGAAAAAAGTTTTTTCAGCTTCTAAGAGAGCTGTAGTTACATGAGGTCTGCTAGCAAAACCTTAATAAACAGGGCTGATTGAACATCACAATTATCCTCACGAGTCTGGGAAAATGATATTCATTGAACCCTTATAAATAAACTTGGCAATTCAAGTTCACATTATATTTATACCTGAGCATTACATTCTGAGAAAAATACCCTATTAGCATATTAATTCAGTTTGTGTCATACTTACTAACTTTACTTGCAATTATAGAGAAATTGTATTGTGCTGTGCTTTCTCTGTCCAGTAATTCATTAGTAGCGATGGTTCCTTCAGTAGCATCTATTGTAAAGTAGCTGTCCACATCGTTCTTCCAATCCATGAAGTATCTGTATGAGAAAAATATTAAAGAAAGTAGATGCAAATGTGCAAAGATTACTCATTTATCAGAACAGCAGTGTAGCCACCTCGTTTTGTTATTTTTCTCTTCACAGCTATTACCATCCTCACAGGATGAAGACAATAAAGAATGATTTGTTTATTTCTTTTTTTTTTTTGCCAAGTTGGAATGCTCAAGGGTAATTAAGATATAATAAAAGAGCTTAGTGTTCCTAGCCTTCAGATTATTTGAAAACCTTGAAGTCCCAAGAAGCTGATGCACGTCTTCTGTGACCCTGTCAGCCACTTTGGAAGCACTATATAGGCTTAGAGAGAAAAAGAGAAAAGATATGTGAAAGAGAGCTTGAGGTATGGATGGGGATGAAGAGTGTGCCAGATCCAGTCTCTTTTCATCCATTTGTAGCTGCAGGAGGCTGGACACAGTCTCACAAAGAGGTGTCCTAAAGGATTTTGGCAGGATAACAGCAAGGGAGATGGAGAAGAGTATGCTAATTTCCACACATATATAAGATTATGCTTATTTCCACACACATATGGGATCAATAAACAGCACTTTGCCTTTGTGAAAAATAGGTACCTTTCACTTGACCTGTGAGGAACAGGGAAATACTATTGTGTTGCATTGTTATGTGTTGTTTTATTTTGTTTTAATTTTTTTGTTTGTTTTGCTTTGTTTTGTTTTATTTTCCTGAGTCTTTATTTGTCAAGAAGTTTAAACATGGAACAGACTTAAAATTAGAAATGTCTACTTACTTCTTATTTTTCTCTAGCGAGGAATAGAAAGCAGAGATCTACCTGTAAGCACAGCTGCTTTAAAACAATGTGATAACTATCCCAAACCCATTTTCCTTAAATGCTAATTAATTTGAAAGTCTATTTGCACATTTGATGCCAATGTTTATAGTCATAACAGAATAGGTTTTTTTTCTGATGCAATTGCTGGCTGCTACTAATTTCCTTTTTATTGTTAATCTCTTCATGCCTTGATAGTGTTTCTCAAAAACTAGGCAGGATGAAACTGAGAAAGCCATTTGTGAGCAGAAGGCAATAAAACAAAATGGCACCCAACAACAAGTACATTCAGAAGATTATAAAGCCTAGAGAACCACTCCTGTGACACCTCATTTCATGTAAATCAATGGCAAGAAGAATAAAACCTGCTTTTTCTATCTCTAATTAAGAGTTATTTATGTATTTTTTATGGACAGAATGGAATGATAAGCACTATGTTTCTTTTCTTCTCTAGAAGGAAGTAATGGTAGAAAGGAGTATATGTCATATTCACAAAGAAAATATTTCTACTTGGTACTAGGAATGGCAATAGAAGTCTGTTGAAGACTAAAAAAAGACACAAATAAGGTGATGTGCTCGTTTGGAGACATTTTGTTTAATCAAAATCACAAAAAATTCCTATCTGTAGATGAAATAGGTTATTTTGTCAATTGACGGGCATCATTACCAGTTTACAGTTTTAATTGAAAAGCCTCAGAAATTGTTTGCTAAAGGCAACATGTATCCTTTTACACAGTTGAGCAGGCACATTTTCTTGAATATGAAATTATTACCTACCCATATTTTAATTTCTCTTTGTTCAAAATTTGCTTGACATTAAAATTATGAAAAATATATAAAACCATTTATTAGAAATATCCTTACCCTAAGATACTCTCTCAGGAGCAGCAAAATTACTCTGTCAGGCTTTGCATGTTTAATAAATTATAATTTCTTCCAAAATTAAATATGCAGCAACACACAAATAAATCAGTTCAAAGCATGAGAAAGTAACTTGGCTTTTATTTCCCCTTAGGAAGATTAACTTTGCCTGAGCACCCTGCACATTGCAGTATGAGCCAAGGGAAAAAGTACAGGCCTGAATTCAAAGCACCATGTAGGGGATGGCCTCCTTCACCAGGAGGCTTTGAAAGTACAGAAAACATATTAAGCATGAACCCTGTTGTGTTTGAAGTGAAGTTCAAGCATGAATATTTGTAAAACCCGAATCTGATAGTCTGTCTGGGAGCATTCACACAGGTGATTAACTTCATGCACAGCCTCAGCATGCCAATTCCTAAACATAAGCATCAACAGGATCAAAGTCCACAGTAAGCACTGCAAATCTAGCACTACTCCTGCTGGTTCTCACTGCAAAATTCCTCGTGGCTTCCATGGAAATGGAAATGGAACAATTTGATAAAGGCAGAACTGTAGCAGTTCTTCCAAATTCATTGCCTTCACCTTCACTGTGTTAACAGTGTGAAAACTATCACCTTAGCACTGTTAAAATTTTTATTTACTTATTTTAATTTTGGCATTATCTTTAGAGACATCCCTTCCTTCTCTCTTCATGTGCTGCACATAAACTTAAATTAGGCACGCTGTTTCAGCTCCTCTCATTTTAAGAATCTACATATTCAATTAGACTACAGAAGGGAGAGATATAGTTATTGGAGATGTCTAAAACAAAACAAGATAAATTTCCAGGAAAAGCTGCAAACAAGCATCCATTCTTCCTCCTTTCACTTGTTCTCTATGTACAGAACCCAAGAAAGCATACCTACCAGAAATTTCTCTTACAGGCAGATCTTCTGTACACAGAATTTCCCCCAGGTGCATCAGTAAGTCTAAAATGCTTAAGAAAATCGTGAATGGGATCCCATCTGTCTGGTCTTGAACTGGAAACTTTTTGGGACACCTGAAGGGGAGGTCAGTTTTAGCAAAGGCCCTAAGAAAAAGTAGTTTCCTTTTAAAGGCAGAAATCACTCTATCACACACAGATGGCCAGTGAATGATTTTTTTGTAAATAGGATGGCAACAGCTAATCTCTTTCTAAGGCCAACTGCATAGTCTGAGATCTGTCCTTAATGTGGAAAAAAAATGCTTTGAAGAAGAGAAGAAATGGAAAAAAGGTCTCCAACCAGAAAAATCAGTAACTTTCCAGAGATAAACCCAGATATACTGGATATAAAGCCTGAAATTTCTTGTGAGATTGGAATACACAGAGGAACACTGTTGAAATACTGGTATTAGGACAGCTGTCTAGATCTTCCAGTCATGGTCTAGCAGTTTGAAGCAACTGAGTTTGGTTTATTTGACTGCTAAGAGTGCCTGCAAGACAGACCATGGATAAGTCCACTAATCCTAAGAGGCATCTCTTTCCTTGAAAAGTTAGGGAGAACTTACTTGTTGTTATAGGACAAAGCAGAATTATTTTTCAGAAGCTCCTGAACAGGCCTGCCTGGCAGCTCTCAGTACTAGACATTGTTATCATTCATATTCACTGACAGGAAAAAAAAAAAAAGACTTAAATGTCTCCCTGAATATTCTTCCCAGCAGAGAAATGTATTCCAGGTTATATTGTTGAAGGCAGGGAGTGTGTGGAAGGATATATCTTTGCTAACACCATCTGAGTTTTCTCAAGAATAGCTGCATTTGGACATCATGTGGGATAGAAGAGACAGAATGGAAATATTCAGCTTATAAAATAATAAGATTCAAGCCTGTAAGACTCACCCAGAGTCCAGACTGACTTCTTAGGAGCTCCAAGAACTACAGACATTCACCCTGATGAGACAGTGAGGCTGCGTGTCCCTCATGAGCTCTCACAGAACACTCCCCTGGAAGAGGGCTCATCTCCTTGCAAAGAGAGGAGGACAACAAGGAAGATTGAGTTGACTCCTGCTGCAGCACAGAAAATGGCAGCGCTTGATGGAGTGCTATAGAGTACATGAGTGACAGCAGGTCATCCTTGTGAGGATAACAGGAGCTCTGAGGCATCAAGCAGACAGCTGTAGTTGCTTCAGACTGTTATGCTCCGAATAAAAGAACTGGACAGCTGTCCTGTGCTGCTGGGGAAATCCTTGTGACAACATGCTCTGAGGGGATGGGAGTTGGCAGGATGCTAAGGAGGCTGTGAAGCTGATAGCTCAGGATGCATTTTCTTGTCTTAAAAATGTGCAGGGGAAGATTTCTCTTGTCTATCATGGGAAATGCCTGCTCTTGATGTTACGATCCTGTAATTTAAGCCAGGAAATGAGCAAGTTAAGACATCTAAAACTGTGTGTGTTTTAGAGGAAGAGAAGACCTTTAAAGCTACACTGAGAGGCTTAAGGCCAAATGCCAAAGAGGTAAAATTCAAAGATTGACCTTAAAGAGTGTTAAGAACAGAAAATAAGTAAGTGTAAATAAAAAATGCAGTGGCAATATAAGACCAGCACAACCAAAATTAGGCATTTGAATATTAATGGCTTCTGATCACTGTGCCTTTGTGCTCAATAAACATCTCCTCAAAAATTCCTATTTTTTTTTTTAGTTTGATAGGAAGAAATAACTAGGTGATAGAGGAGCTTTATAAAAATACTTAAATTTCTCTCAACTCACACTTCGCTGATGTAAAGCACATTGGTTACTCTAGTGACTTAGAACACTGGCTTTTTTAAAGAAAAACATTGCAAAGAAAGGTGAGGGATGAAATAACAGTTTTCTGTAATGTGATAGATCACTATTTGTGTACATGACCTTAAATTATTTAAACTGCATTCACTTTAAGTTTTATTTCAATATTAAACTGCAACTAAATGAAATTCAGGATCCATGACAACTTGGGATATATAAATACCACCCATCATATCAGAAATAATAAGCAGTAGCCTAAAAATATTGCAAATATAAATGAAAGCTAAGAGAATTTAGTTGGGTGTTGTGATCAGTTGAGATTTTTTTGTAATTCCAATACATATATAATTAAATAGATGAAAGAAGCATTAAAGCAGGAATGGCAAAAGGGGTGAGGGACAGAAAGAGTACAAATGAGTTTTTAGGTGTGATGAGACTACCTGAAAGCCCAAAGAAATTTTCATTAGTAGAATATTCATGTGCTTGTGGCTTGGAATTATTAAATCTCTGCATATAACTGGAGATAAATTGATATAAATTGATATAAATTTAGACTATGACACCTCTGCAATACAATTTTGTCCTGGGCATAATGTCAATATAACAAACAAACAAACAAACAAACAAACAAACAAATAAATAAATCTTTCTGAAAAGCAAGAAAAACTGTCTTGGGTCTAGGAATTTCCAAGTTTTAAGGAAAGACTAAAAGAACTAATGTATGCTTACCTTAGATAAGAGATGAAAAAAGAAAGGGAGAGAGGATAACAGCCTACAGATAAGTGAAGACCTTCAACAGCAAAAAAGGGAGGGTAGGATTTTTACAACACAGAGAAGAGCCAAAACTCAGAAGGTAAAATTTATGTTTTGTAGCAAATTCTTTCTGTCAGTGATGTACATTATCCTGCACACACAGAGGAATGACAGAACTGCTGTCCATTTACCAATGGACAAAGACAATCTGGGTAATGTAATAGAGACTGTGCAGTAAAGGAAATTTTTAGAAAGGAGGAATGATAATCCTTATAGTCTCTGTAATCATAAACTCTTCTAAATAGCAAAAAGTATCATCATACCAATCATGCTCATCATAAGGTGTAATTACAAATGTTTTAAAATATAACAATGGTTTCCAGGTCTTTTTAAGATTGACATTATTAAAATGTAAGAAAACAGAAAAATCACTCCTAAAATGAGAAACAAGAAATTCAGACTTCAAAGAAATTAATAAGTTAAAGAATGCAATGTGTTGAAGGATACAAACTATGTGTTCTCCAAAATCCTATCCTGCCACTAAAATTTTCTTCCTGCAATTCAAAATCCATTCACTGAGTTATCATTGTGTAAAACTCAAATCCCATTACCATATTTAAACATATAAATATGACAAACTCTAAGTCAAAACTTTATTGCTCTTCTCAAAGGTAAGTGCTAAACTCTTCTGCTGATTCCTGGAAGGATCTTCCATTCCAGTTAACACAGAGGCGTGATCTCCATGATTTTGCTAAAGGTTCAATCAAGAATTTTTTAAATAAGTCCCCAGTGTAAAAATATTGAATCAAATACTCCAGCATAAACTTTTTCAATTGCTGAGCAGTTCTTCTTATTGCAAAAAAAGGGATACAAAAGTACATGGGTTCCTGCTCTCAGAGTCCAGCCACTCATGGAACAAAGGGTTGCTGAAAAATCAGATGTTCTGTGTGAGTTGCTGCATCACAAGGGCACAAAGATTCAGCAGGTGCAAAAATTTGCCAGCACAGTCTGCCAGGCATTTGTCCACTTTGGCAAGTTTCTCAACAATGACAGATTTCTGCTTGCTGTTGTAACCCATGCATGTCTAAAAAAGTGATTAAGTTCAAAAAGTTATAAATAAATTTAACAAAACATTTTATATTATTGTCCTAAATCATACAGTCATCTGAGTATTTACAACTAAATAGCACTGTTAAAT
This sequence comes from Cettia cetti, assembly GCA_013401135.1. Classification (NCBI taxonomy): domain Eukaryota; kingdom Metazoa; phylum Chordata; class Aves; order Passeriformes; family Sylviidae; genus Cettia; species Cettia cetti. The sequence goes on from VZUI01054301.1 coordinate 59,510, forward strand.
TTCCAGTCTTTCTCAGGGCTACAGCACTTGAATCAATGTTATATTTATTTAGTTTCTTTTCCATATCTCCTTTTGACTTTAAGATTACCCCGACTCTGTTTTTTGTAGTTTTCTATTAATTTGAAAATGTTGTTTCATACAATTTTACAGAAACAGAAATGCTAAAGAGTCTTTTTTTCCTCTTCTGTGGAGCATGGTAATATTTAATAAAGTGTCAGGTACTACTTGCTCAATAGTAGCAAGTGGGTTTTGCATGTCATTCATGTTGTCCTCTGCTAATACAATCACAATAATTTTTAAGTGCCCTTTACACTGAACAACCCAGCAGCTATTGTGCTCTATGCATGCACACTATGTGCACATATGCATATGTGAAATATTAGATTTTAAAAAAAACAAAAGTACTTGTTGTTGAATAAACTCTGTTAATATAAATTATTCTAAGAACTAAATGTCTTGGTATAATGAATATAGATTGGACTTCTCTTGTGCAGAACTGCCAGTTTTAATACTTTAGGTTTAATATTGTGATATTTTGCTTGAAGGAAGTAAATCAAATTAAACTTACTGATTTCCACACAAAACCATCATCTGATATATTAATATAAAGAGCTATTAGAAAAATCTAACACTAATAACAGCAAAATAACATTTGAAGTTTCTTTGTAAAATTTGCCTGTCATTAACCAAACAAAGGATGTTCCTATGTAGCATTGTTGGTTTTTTTTGTTGTTGTTGTTGATATGTTTTAAATAATTTATTAAGCCATCTCCCTTAACAGCAGAAGAAATTTTCTGCACCTTTGCTGAATATCTTCAGAACACTGCTGAGGCATTAGAGTTCAAAGCAAAGGAAACTTGGACAGGTCTGCTGTCAGATCATATCCCTTCAGCAACAGCATGGACACCAAGTAGATCCCAGAAGAACCCTACCCATGCCAATACATAATAGTCTCAAATATGTTGGTTTTGTTTTTCTTTTTTTTAGGGGGCATACTAGAAAATGAGGATAAACAATAACAAGCAAGCAAGCAAACAAAGAAACAAGAAAACTCTCAATCCACAAAACTCAGTTCTATTTGAAGTGTCAAAGGGAATCAGCACTGCCATTTACTACTAACTATTGCCATGAAGTCTTAATATGACATTTCTCCAAAGTGCCCAGGCAGACACAGTCACAGAAGGGCTTCTGCTGCTGTTCCAGGTTAAGTACCTATCTCCTATCCTGACCTTCCTTCCTGCTTTGAATCAGCATTATCCTGTAGTTCTCCCAAATGCATTTTCCTTTCCAAATGAAAAGGGAGAGTTTGTAAAAATGTCATTTGGTTTCAGCTGCTTTGTGGCCTAACCAGTGTCACAAATGGGTCATTGCTCAGTGGTGCTTGCAGAAGTGACGTCAAAAACCACCCTAAGTGGGATGCTAAGTTTGCATAATAAAATGCAACCAAAAATGAGCAGCCAATGTAGCTGATCTAACTTGCTCTAAGTGCCTTTACTGTCACCTAATAACACCCAACTATCAAGGGGAGCATACCCTGAAATTTTTTAGATGCGTTGCTTTGTTCCAGGGTATCAAGAATTAGAGATGCCTCTATGGGTGATACTATAGAAGTGGCAGAATTGTCTTCATACCTTATCACAATTGACACACCTGAAAAAAACCACCCCCAAGTTTACTGACATACTAAAATGTTTATGTCAGTTTTACTATGATTTTTCTTTCAGCATTTCACACAAAAAGCCATATTTCTACATGATTTTGCAGAGATTTTCGAATGCAAAAAACACTGAGGTAAAGCTTTTGTGATAGTCCAAGCTGAGTGCTTTTGAAGAGCCCAGTGAGGTAATGTATCTAGTCTTTTAGGAAGGATAGTTTTGTATTAGTTAAAATATTTTCAATAAATCATATTTTATTTTATGAATATTTAAAATAATCTCTGCCGTAAAAAGCAGAGAATTCTGGGATTAGTTTGACAAAAGCCCAAATAAGTTGCTGTCTCTCAACCTCTTCCAAAGGAGTTCAGCAGTGTAATTTCTCAGACTGCTATCCTGTGATCTGTACTTCGGCCTTCCCACAATGAGTGTTGTCTATACTGCCCATCAGGTGGTGATGCTTGAGAAGGACAAAGGAATTGCTACACCTTGGGAGAAGGTATGAATGCTTCTTGTTGTTCATTGCCTATCATTTTCATGCCTTTCATGTAACACTTGATCTCCCACAGGATAAAAACCAGTTTGAGTCTATGGCATTCTACTTGACTGGGTTCACAGTCCTTCATACATGGCTCTCTACTTCTGTGATTTTAATTAGGAGGTTGAAGGTTTAGTGATATTAGCAGTCAGTATCTGACTTGGTCTGGAATGGGTAGTATCAATGGAAATAAATTATACCTTGCTCCTTTGGAGTAGATCAACCATTACACCAAATTAATTGACAGAAAAGCAGTGGCTGCAGACAGCCAAACTAATGACAGGTCAGAGTCAAGCGAGGGAAGCTGTTAAACTTTTCATAAGCCTTATAAATCTTACATAGATATTTTAGTAAAACATGCTAGGTAATATAGGAATTAAAATGTGCTGCAGTTCAGTTATCAGCCCTTTCAAACTGCCAATTCTGCCTGTCTACAGCTTCCTGTGATTTCTCTTCCCTCTGCTTTTAAAGGTTTTTTTCATTTGCTTATCTGACCCTCCAGCCAGCTCCACTGTCTGCTCTGCATTTCTCATTACCAGCTGAGTATCTTATCAAAAGCTGTTGTCATTTGGAAAATGCATTGTTTTTATTCAGTCTCAACATCATTTTTCCTGCTTCATTGAGCGGGCAGAACTGCAAGACAGCCAGGGAGAGGGAAAGCTTTGTCCTGCAGCTGAATAAAATCTCAGGTTTTGGACTGTGAGCTGCAGAAGGTGTGTTGGATTTAACACCATCACTCCCAGCTTAGTAGTCAATCCTGCTATCATGGGAAATCAGTAAAGCACTTGCTATACTAGCACCACACATTATAGACCCTGAACACCATTTCACCCTGATTTTGAAAGGTGTACCTTTGCCCTTTGCCCTGCTGCCCACGGTCTGTTCTTTCCCCTTTTCATCTGGCCCATAACAGGAAGAACCCACCACCTGCATTCACCAAGGTACCCAGGCACCAGAGGGCACATCTCATGCTTGGTGAAAAGGAGAAGGACTCTTGCTTTGCTGGTTTTAGGTGGGGAAAGAGCATGCTGGGATGAGTGTCTGGATGTGTATGATTATCTCTATTAATGGGCAGAGTGAGTATAGAAAGATGGAGCAAGTAAACCTGAATGAACACCTCAACCCTTAAGAAAGCTGAGAAGGGGAAAGCAGATACTATGACTCCCATCAGATAGTCAGCCTCAGTAAAAGCCTAAACTTTTTTTTGCACTTGGGTGCATCTGACATAAACTTCAAAGGATAAGACAGAGGTGCTTTCTGGGCTGCTGTTCCCATGCCTGGCCTGGAATGCTTTCTCTTCTGATAAAGTGCTTGGCCTGGAATGCTTTCTCTTCTGGTAAAGTGCTAAAGCATTAAATATAAATACAATAAAGAAGAGCTGGCCTACTGGCACATATCCAATAGAAATAATCTTTGATTATTTTCTTTTGCATCATGTAAATACGTAAATATTAGCTCTGTTCTATATCTTTTGGAACCAAAATCTGAGCAAATATCTTAAATTTTTTATCCACTTAGAAAGCTGAAATAAAATGCTGATGCTGAGACAATCAAAGGAAAAGCAAATAAAATAACCATGCTGACTCTAGAGAAAACTGCAGCACTCAGTAAAAGATTTGCTGCTTGCTTAGATCATCAGTTGGGACCCACTTGGATTGTCAGCTGGATCTGCAAGGGGAAACAGTGAAGTCAAGATTGGAGGCTTCTTTGTGCTGCTTTTAAGCTGATTTGGTGAAGTGCTTATAAAATAAGTGATTATTCAGAATAGCTCTGATGCTGCAGAGCTCCTGCATTTTCCTCTTTAATTTCTCCTCCCCAAGTCTCTGATGTATCAGGGAAAGAAGAATCTGCAGAGGTCAGTATAAGTATGAAGTCACCTTTTCAAAGGTTTTATGATTTTCATGAGGGCACCAGGCAAAAGTTGCTGGATAAGCATCTCCTTGCTCCCATTTGCATTCTGATGGTCTGACCTGAGCAACACCAAGTCCCATCACTTATTTCTAAAATTGGTTCCTCTCTCCTCCTATTTGAGTTGAATTTTTGTGCTGTGTTTCCTTCACACTATTTTCAGATTTATTTTCTAAAATAATCTGTTGTTATAGATCTGTGTATGTACTATTTCATTAAATACTGACAGCAGGTTTTTTTGCCATCATAGATGACTCCCTGACTTTATTTTCCCCAGTATCTGCTCCAGCTTATTAAAGATGGGTGTCACAAAATCAGAGAAGGGTGGAGGTTGACAGGGACCTCTAAAAGTCATCTGGTCCAAACCCTCTGCTCAAGCAGGGACACCTACAGCCAACCACCTTGGACCAACTCCAAATGGTTTTTTTGTTTGTTTTTTTTTTCTTAATATCTCCACAGAGAGACACTCCACCACCTTCCTAGGCAATCTGCAACAGTGCTTGGTCAACCTCACAGCAATAAGTGTTTCCTGTTCCTGATACTAGAGAAAATCTGTGTCTCAGTTTGTGCCCACTGCATGTTGTCCTGCCTCTGGACATCATTGAGAAGAAACTGTCTCCATCCTCTTTGCACCCTCCCTGCAGGTGCTCCTATGTGCACTAAGGGCATTTATAACTGTTAAGACACTCTTGAGCCTTCCCTTCCCTGGGCTGAAAATTCCTCATAGAAAGAATATTCCAGTTCCTTCATCATCTTCAAGGACCTTTGCTGGACTCCCTGCAGTATGTCCATGTCTTTCTTGGACTGAGAAGCCCAGAATTAGGACACAGTAAAAGTAGAAATATCTGAGATCTGTTTGTATCTACAGTCAAAATATGACTGAAACTTCAAAACAGAGAGATCTCAAAAAGCGCAAAACTCTCAAAAACCCTGTTTTTTAAACTTTATTATTTAAACTGAAAACAACAAACAAAGTGCAAAAATAAGATAAAATATAAAAAACTGTATGCAATAACTATTTAAACATAATAATAAACTTATGTATTTTAGGACAGGAAAGTATAGTCAATGCTTATAAACAGACCTAAAGAATAAATTCAGAAGGAAAGGACTTGGAATCTGACTAGGTTGCAATGGTAGTTATCCTTGTGGAAAGAGATAAAAGACTGTAAATGAAAAATATTGGGAAACTTATTTATTCTTCTATACAAATGAGATAGCTTCAGGGTTAACATGTGTACCAAAGTGCAGATTACCAACTAACATGCTTCCCTGTAGCACACAAGTTTTTCTTAGACAGTTTTAAATCCCGAGTCCTCAGGTCTGTCAAGCCCTGAGAAGTCAATATTGCCAATTGCGATGATATTATAATGGCCATTAAAGCTCTGTTTTAGTCTCACAATTTCTTTCTAGAATCCTTGAAAAATCCATTCCTGAAGAAATTTGGAATAACAGTTCGAAGAAATTTGGAATAACAGTTCTTGATGAAAAATCAGGAAGACTATTGAGGTAAAATTACAATTTGTGCCTCAGGGATGAGACCTGGCTTTGTAAAATCACACCACCAGGTGGTACAAGTGCTGTGAAATAAGCCAGAAACTAATATGAACTATTATGATCATATTGTTCCTTTCCCCTCACTTTGGCTATTTAGCTGTTCTCAATTATTTTAAAAGCTTTCCTTGTTCAGTTGTTCTTTTCCTTGGATCTGAATGCATACTTATTGATTTTCAGCATCCAATTCCTTCACAAAGGGGCCATTCACTGAGAGCTGTAGTCCATAAACTTCTTGGGTCTACACATCTATTTCAGTTCAATCTCCTGACTGACATTTTATAGTGCCATATGACTGCATATGCCAACGGAAGATCACTTGCTGTTTTTCACAAGCTTCAGTAAGTTGATAAATTACTGGCTGTAAATAAAGGTTACTGGCCTCTCTCAGTCTTAGACTTTGTTTTCAGTTGCTTTTTACTTGCTGGACTTACAAAATAATATTTCATGCTTCAAGTGCATCCAGGAGTTCATCTAGGAAAATTTATACATGTCAAATGAATCCCACCAGTCTTTTATTTGGGAAGGTCTGATTTTTCACTAGCACAGTCTTGCTGACTTGTTCCAGAAAGTACTTACCTTGCTCCGTGTTCCTACCAGTCTTGAGAAAACCCACACAGATCAAAATGTCAGTCTGCGCATATCCCAAAATTGCAAAGAAGGATTTTTAACGCACGACTCCATCTGTTTCCAGTGAACCTGCTGCAGCATCACAGAGGGCTAATGAGTGACTACATTTACCTTCCCCACTGATCATGTGTGATCACTTCAGCCTTAAGCTTACAGATTTAAGATTAAGTTTACAACAAATTTACACTTTTTTGTAGTTTCTCCTTGTAGTAGCTCCAAGCCGTTTACTGGATCAATGTACCACAGACCCTGAACTGATACAACTGAGCCACTTACCAGCTGAGCTGTGATAACTGTCTGCATGCATCTAATCCACAGCAAGTGTAAAATAAAATGTAAAAAATTAAACTACCGTGAAGGGGATCGCCACAATAATTTGTTATTCACACCTTGTTTCGTGGTAAAGTAGAGACTGTGCTGCTAGAAAACAGCTCCATTTGACAAACAATTTATACACAGAAGAGAGAGATTTTTCTCCCTTCTGTTTGAAGAGAAGTGACTTTTTTTTCCAGTTCCTTCAAACCACCCAGGAGGAAGGTTATTTAAACCTAGAGATTGGCAGAGCAGTTGGTACATGGGACCATAGGAGAAAAGCTTACAGGAAAATAGTGGTGGAGTAGAGGATATGATTTCTTGAGGTAGTGAAGATGAAGTTTAGGAGCTAGAAAACAGAGAACTCAGGAAGAGTCAGAAAGTGGGGAGAAGTGGGAGCTGGAAGTAGGAGTTCATTGACCTATATCATATCCAGCATTGCTGGAAGGTAGGTAGATGGAGTAGATATTGAGTATATGGTAGCTTGGTGCTCACTGAGCCAAATGAGAATGGAAAGAAGTGGATGATGAGGAAAGAGAAGATGTGTCTGCCAAATATACACCTTGGGATTCAGAGAAAATGTTGGGGGGAAATCCAGTTTCCATAGTTTCCAAAAGATAAAGTAGCTGGAACAAAGTGAAATAAATACATCAAGACACCAAGATCAAAAAAGGTCTCTGTCCTCAGCAGAAGAAAAGAAGAGGGTAGAGCAGGACACCAATGAAACTAATGAGGGATGGTTCAGCACTAAAAATACAGAAGCCAGCAGTGGGAGAAAGACAGACTGTGGAATAGGACACTACTGTTAGACAGAGCATAAGAGATACAAGAAAACAGTGGGCTGGTAGGAGGACAGAAAATGATACCAAGACAACTGCAGCAGAAACTAAGAAGCAGTTCTGCAGAGAATTGAATTAGATAGTTTGGATAAATTAGAACTTGGAATAGAGGTTTTAAAAGTGGAGTGTGTGACAGGGGCTTCATAAAATGCAAAGGATGGAGTATAGCTAAAATAGCAACAGAAACCAACAGGAGGCACCAGAGCAAGAAGCGTGCAAAACCACCAAAGCAGCTGAAAAGGAACCAAAATTCATTATTCTCAACATCTCTTATCTGTACAAAGCTCATTTGTCTCTTTCCATCATGATACCATATACAGAAAAATAGCTGTCACTTAATCTGTTATTAAATGAAGATGCTTGAGGTGCTGTAACTACATGTCCCAGATTTTCTATATATGCATGCAACTGTAAGATATATGTTAATGTCATAGTGTGGGACTTCTCTTTTTGAAGAATAAGTAAATTCAAAAAATGTAGGCACAAAAATTTGGAAAAATTATGGGACTGAAAAGTCAAACTTCTACATAATTTAATTCATCTTGCTGGTATTTGTATAGTAAGATATGGTGTTCTAGTACTCAGGAAGAAATCTTTATTTTCTTGATCACAGTTTCATGACTCTGGAATGGTCAAGAAAATGTACGGTCTCCACAGCTTTCCTGCTTTGAGCAGTTCTTCTGGTTGATAAGGCAAACTCCTGAGTCAAGCAGAGAAGACCTGAAGGCCAGGGTTTTGGCACAGAATATGAAACTCATTGTTAATTAGAGTCACCTGGGACTCACATCAGGGACAATAATCCTCTCATACTTTATGCCAGAGGATCAACTCTATGGAAATCTGACAACTTCAGACGTGTCAGTGCAAAGTTGTTGAACTTCTCACACACTGTTAGGTGGAGCTCACTAGTAGGTACTGCAGGCAATTCAGTCTTGTCCTCCATTTCTGCTTTCTTGTTATTTAAGCAGCTTTGTCTATGACATTCATGCTGTATGGACACGTAAAACAGGGATTTTTAGGATGTCCTAAGACCCGTGATCCAGAAGTACAAGGATTTTTACCAAAAACTTGAATAGTTACAAAGTACAGACATTGTAACACACTAAAGGACGGCAGCTTTTTTTTTCCTCCCAGTCATCTTCAAACTGGAGTAAACTAGAGTAGTCTGAGAGGAAAAAGAGATCAGAGCTGTTTTTGCAAGTGCTTTGGGATTCTTAATGGCTAAAAGTCACATAGGTCTTCACCTTAACATGTATGCTGAGCATTTCTTGAAGCACAATGGATAAAATGGGAATAAACACAGCAGATCACCTGAGACACATAAGCTCCAGATTTAACACAGTTTGAAGATTAGGTGCACTGGGGTAATGTTCCAAAACAGCTGCAAAGCCAGTCACCCTTGCAGGTATTGAATACCTGCAGCTCTTTTTCTCCTTGTGCTTAATTTTCTTTTCATTACTTTGTGTATCCTCTGTGCCCTTTCACTCCAACATTTCTAGCAAATACCTTCCTACAAAACAAATCTTTTAAGGCTCCTGACTTGTCTAAAAATTTGACACCAGTAACAGAAGAAAAGAGAAAAATAATATAATCCTCGCCATGTTCAATGTCCTCCAGCAAAATATTTTTCTTTAACAGTTGAATCCAGTTTTCATCCTTAGTCATTATCTCCCCCTTCCTGATGTGCCTAACATAACACACATAAATTTTTTGTCTGACAACATGGATTTAGTTGCTGGAACACTTACTGTTTCTTTTCATTTGAGCTGCTCTAGCTTGCCTTGCTCTCTGGAGTTTTGCCTTCTGTTGCATACAGTGCAGATTTTATCCCAGTCTTTATTGTTTGGCAGATTGTTGATTTTTTTTTTTTCCTGTTACAGACTTCTTAATTGCCAAAACATTCCAGGAAAACATTTCACAGAAAATGAATAAATTTGTAGAGAAACTACATCCAATAGTTGTAGTACTACCAATACTAACCAGAAATTTGTATCGGCTGTGTCTTCAAAGAGCATGACTTACTTTCTGCTGTTTATTTAGAGGGCATATTTACTCAGAAGTTGCTTGGACTCCTTTGCAATACGGCAAAATGGATAAAGTAATTCTTTAGCTCTATGACGTAATAGATTTTAAACAGCTAACAGAGCATGATTGGTTAAGATACAATAAGAACTTGCAAACATATTCAACACCTTCAAACTAATTTACACTTTTCTAACTTACGGTCTTGTTTGTTTCTTTTTTTGTTGGTGTGGTGGTGGTTTTTTGTTGTTTCTTTTTTTTTTTTTTTTTTTTTTTTTTTTTTTTCATTTAGAGGACATAAAACTTATGGAATATTGAAAATATTTATACATTGGTGTATTGAGTCTGGATGAGATGGAATTAATTTTCCAATAGCAGACTTCAGAGTGCTGTGCTCTCCATTGGTACCTAGAAAGGTGTAGATAACACCAATGTTTTGACTACTGCCGAACAGCTCTGGTACAGCATCAACTCTGTATCTCCAACGTTTCCCAAGATCCTGGGAGGGGACACAAGTATGCCAATTAAATTAACAAAAGGGATAGAGTATACCATATGATATCAGTCAAATTATAAAAGCTAATGAAAGGAGAAGGAAGGGGGGGCATTTGTCATTTACAGCGTTTGCCTTCCAGAGAAACCACTATTGTGTTGAAGTTTGGTTACATAGCTTGCGTACTTCCCAAGCAGTGGCAGAACATCCCTTGCTGATGGGAAGAGAGAATAAACTATTTTTTTTTCTCTTCACTTATGCATGCACAAAGTTTCATTTTTGCTTTAGTGAACTGCCTTATTGATTTTTTTTTTCCATCTTATTTTCTCTCCCCCATCTAGCTGGGAAGGGGAGTGGCTTTGTGGGTATGTGGCATCTCTCCAAGATGTCTATCTGTCTATCCATCTATATTGCATGCTATGGTAATAGCAGTTACCAGGAATAGCAAGCTCCTTTGTGGGATACAGGTTTTTCAGCTGCACTGCTTATCTTTGTTTTCCTGAGTTTGCTGGGAACATGTTAACACAAACAATGGCTCGGTGTTTTGCCCTGATGTGGCAGCCTTGTAATGCGGGGGGAGCTATCTTCTGTGGATGGTGAGGAAATTCATCTTCCTCTCCCAGCCCAAGATTGATCTGAATGGGTTTATAATGCAGGCTCCCATGGTCATTGCTCATTCTTATTTAAGCTGCTTAATACTGTTAATAGTATTAACGTATACTATTGGCACACTATGGGATTTGTGGAATCTCATGTCATCCTGCTGTAAAAGAAAACAAACTTTAAGTATGGAGATACTGAAGTATGCCCTGAGGCATCTGGTTCCTGGGCGGCAGGGTGTGTGGAAGGTTTTGGGCAAGTTCCTAGGGTGGTTATTACCTCCAGTGACTCTACACCTGAACATGTGACCAACTCTGGCAAACTGACCCACCAATGATGGAAGGGTGCCTTGCCCACCCCAGTGAATGCCAGCAGCTTCTTGACAGCAGCTTCTTGTCCTGTGTTGGGGCCTGACCTGTGCGTGCTCTTCAGTCCTACCAGAGGAGCCTGTCCTGGCAGAGGACTGAAGTTGAGGCAGAAATCCAAACTGCATTTGAGGACACTATGGCTGAGACAGGGACTCATGTCACAGCAATGACATGCACCACTAGTGAAAACAAAATAATGGGTAAGGCAAGCTACAGGTCCAAATAATTGATAAGAAAGGGAGGAAGAGGAAGAAGGAGGAGGAGAAGGTGGACAATCAGGAGAGGAGAGGTCAGATGAAAAACTGACCCTTCAGCAAAGAAATTTGAAGGAGTGAGACAAATCAAACAGGAACCTGAAGTTACCTATTCCTTGACCTCATCAGAACCTTGAGACTTTTGGAAAGACTACAGTTGCCAGCCAGGTGATGCTGGGATAACAGGGTTGACAGTCAACAATTAGAAGGTCATGAAGCCACAACAGCTAAAATCCCTTGCTAGAGATGGGGAAATTGAAGGAAGAATTGGAAAAGAAGGAGCAAATTGCAGTCCCTGGAGATGGCCTCTCTAAAGCCTGAGGGCACTATATCCATTTAAGGAATATCTTGTGAATTCCCTAGGAAAGTGGATCACTGCAGATGAAAGTATCCAGTACTTGAGAGAATTAGAAGTCCTGGAAGTGATCTATAGTAAAGTAAAAAGTGCTAATGTCCCTGTCTAAGTTTAGGGACAAATTTTAGGAGAAAATTCCCTGGAATGAGCATTTCCTCTAATGAGAGGGGCTTTGATAATCTTGTTTTCCAATGAGAGAAATTAATCCTAGTGGGTGAAAGTGAAAAAAAAAAAATCCTAAACTGTTTATTAACAAAGAAGAAAACAAAAGGATGCCTACAAGGCATGGAAAATGATTGAATAAATGCAATATATTGAAATTTCAAAAATTTAACTCCCACTCTCACCAGACAGCACAGCCATGAGGCAAAAATGGAGGCTGTCTTTCTTTGTCTCAGGAAAGGGGAGGAACTGAAGTTGACATAAATGCTCAGGCAGAGTAGATGGGAATCATTCTGACATTAGTCTCTTCCTTGCAGCAGAAGAAGCTGGTGGGTTTTAGTGTCCTTTCTCATGTTGTTTCTTCTTTCTTGAGGTCTAGAGTTTGGGGCGGCCTCCCCACCAGCTCCCCAGATAGGCCAAAGGGGGAAAAAAAAAAAGTCAAAAGATTAAAAAAAAAAAAAAAAAGCTGAAACAGTTCAAGGGAAAAACAAACAAACAAACAAACAAACAAACAAACAAAAAAGAAAGCAGGCATTTCTGGGCATAAGCAGATGATTATGAAATAAAGTATCATCATAAAATTACCCCAAGACAGTCCCTAAAGATCCACAGGATGCCCCTTGCACAATGGCCATATGGAGGAAGGTGGCTCAAAGTGCCCAAGAAGCACCATCCTGTACAAGTTGTCCCAAAACAAAAGACCCATGCTCTATTTACTGATAGTTCTTTCTGTGTGGTAGGAAACCATTGGAGGTGGAAAACTGCTGTGTGGAATCCTACACAATGACTGCTGAAGGAGAAGGAGAGTCTATTTGCAGAAGCAAAAGCCATCCAACTAGCCCTAAAGACCACTGAATAAGAAAATGGCCTGTATTCTGTCTCTACATTGACTCCTGGATGGTGGCTAATGTCCTGTAGTGGTGGCTGCAGCAGGAAGAAGACTAACTGGCAACACAGGAGCAAACCCATCTGGGGCAGGACATCACTGCACAGGTAGAAAATATGACTCTGACCATAAGTCATGTAGACGTGCACACCTGCCCAAAATTCATGCCACTGAAGAACACCAGAACATTCTGGGACATAGTTCATGTTTTTCTGTGGGGATGGACCAGCCAAATCAACTCCTAAATGTGGCCCTGGGAGGACTCACAGAGTTGATTGGTGTAAGGGGTCAGCAAGAAGAGCAGTGATACTAAAATGCAGGGATATTAGATGGGCATTTGGACTCAAGTAGTGATTTCAGGGTTAAAAAACATAGACACGGACATAATAAAATGGCTTAGGATTCAATATTCCAGTGAACACAGTATGTGGATAAACCATCGAGAGACAAATATTTTTCTTGCGTAGTTGCAAATACAGAATCAGTAAAAAGCACTTGAGTCTCCTAAGAGCATTTGTGAAACAAAAAACTCTCACTGAGTACTGTTTATACATCCAAATAATTCCACTGTCATATGAAAAACTGCTCAATAATGTGATTAAAGGCTTTCTATCTGGTTGCAAGAGAGTGTGGTTTTCAACAGAATATTGACTTCACTGGGGCTATTTTCACAGGCTACCACCAGGGAAAAAGGTTCAGACTTCAGACTTTGTTAGCAAAGGTTTTGATCCTTTGTCAGAGAAGGAATGTGCCACAGACTCATGAACAAATGAATTTCTATATTTAAAAATAATGAAGATTCTACTAAAAGAAGTGAAACCAACAGCAGTAGTAATAGTTTTGGGCAAAAATTAACATTGAATTGACAAAACAGGAGCTAAACAGTCACCGTTGAATCTTAAATTTTTACATATGATTACAATTAGCATGTTCATTGTATATTTTGAGAATATAAGTATTGAGCCAAAATAGACATAATTAATAAATATGGATTTTAAAAGTCCAAATTCAATTTGTAATCAAATATGCATGAATGTGCATGAAACTGGTAGAAACTAGTGGCATTTTCCTGTTCTGTCATAGTCCCATTTGATAAACACTAATATTTAAAGACTGATGTTATGTCCTCAATATTTCTTATGAAAATCTGGGGATAAAAATGTTTCCTGAAGTCAGGTAGGCCCAGCACAAATTGCTACTGGAACTATGTGTTAACAACTGACTGAATCTTAGACCATGTCTAAGCTTTAAGGACCTTCCTTATCTGTACATGACTCTGGTTCACTTTAATCTTTCCAATGTGACTGTAAATGGGTTGTCAAAATCAATGCATTATATTTGAATACCAGATCCCCCCTTCTTTTTATTTCATGAAAATAAGCTATAGCAATAGATTAGAGACTTCTCCAGTAGGAGTTCCTTGTGCTGAGCACAGACATGTTGGTCAGCAATCATGTCCCCACAGCCTCAGCCAAGACACATGTGAAGATTATTTATCAGAGCATTTGTTCTTTGCCAGAAGTAGAGAGTAAGTGGTTCTTGTGAAAGGGGCAGTTCTGTCACCTACTGAGGTCTAACTCAAACAAGATGCAGCACGTAAAACCTTCTTTCTCACTACTGTACTTTGGAGATATTTTTTGTGGAAGACCCAGAATGGAGGACCAGACCCAAGCACATTTTGTCTCAAACTTTCTGAGCATTGCTACAGGAAAGGTGTGATCAGATGAGAGGATTCTGCAGAGGTGGGACTGGGCTGTTCTCAGCCAACTTACTGCTCCACCTTGAGACTCATTCTCAGCTTCCACCTGCCAACTCATTTCCTGGAGAAGCTCTGGCTGTGCATGTGCTAACAAAACAGTGTGAAAAATCTACTTTAGGGAAGAGGTGTGCACCAGGTTAGCTATAAAAGTCATGGATTGGTCCCTAGTCCCCCTCACTCTCTCTGGAGATGTGTTGTAGCTTGTGAGCCAGCACATTTTGAGGAGCTTGTTGTGGGAGATGAGAATGTATTGAAGTGTACCTTACAAAATTAGGAACTACCACTCTTGTGGAAGTACATTATAAGAATTTAAGGGTTTGTTAGCCAACACCTGGTGAGTCAGAGTTATGAAGATTGTACAGTTAAAGCCTGAGAGCTCCCTGACATGCGTCTTTGTTCAGCCTGGAGGAGAATTTATAGCAAATATCAAGTCCTCTATCAGTGGGTTTGACACCCAGACACCATGCTATTCCTTAGTCTTAACACACCTTCTCTGAAGTAATGATCAGTATGATAAGAAGCTGTGAGCATTTAATGTATTTTTCCAGATAATTCACCCAAACAAGCATCTCCTTCCAACATTTTTTCAGCGTATCAGTTATCTGTTACAGTGGCAGACTTGGTATATTTTATATCTTCATACTAAGTTCTTTGCCAGTGCATCCAACTGTCAGCAGCACTTTGGGTTGTCAGTTATTGAAGGAGGAAAAGCTCTCTTACCTAACTGAGCTGCTGCCAGCATCAAGGTCTTGTGCTGTCACTGCACCTATAATGGTCCCCACTGGTGTATCCTCATAGACTTCCATTGTGTACAAGGGCTTGCTGAACACTGGAGGTTCATCCATGTCCAACACATTTATCTTCACAGTGGCAGTATCTTTGAATGGACCCACTGAGTGAAATCGATGGTCAAGATGGAGATTGGAGGCCTCCACCTTAAAGGTGTATGCCTTCTTTGTTTCAAAGTCTAATGGCTGTAGAAAGAACAAAAGCAAAACATTAGATTTGACTAAAAATTAGATATTGCAAAATCACTGTGGTTAGATTAACCTGACAAAACTTAAGATGCCTTTAGTGTAAAACTCATCTCCTGAGCTAATTAATCATTTAAGTTTGTTTTGCAGTTCATCTTATGCTAAGGTGGTTTTTGAAATAGGCCAGATGAATCATAGTCAGGAAATTACTGCTTCTCTACATCAAAAAAGTCAGGATGACTGGCATGGATGTAAACAGTTACACTGTAGATGTCTGAAGTTAAATGAGTGAGATTCATCTCTTGCAAATGAGCTGAGTGCAGGTTAGTCAGAGATTTGCATTTGCAACTCCCATGCACTGGCAATCAGCTGTCTCTAGCTGATCCAGCTCCTTAAATAGAAGAAAGATTTCCTCTTTTTTTTTTTTTTTTTTTTAAAAAAAAAAAAAGCAGGAAAAGCTTTCAGAAGACCATGACAGTGATGAAGATGTGCCCAAATGAAAACTCTGATATATACCAGTGAGTCAAACTAAACTTCAGGTATGACTTGTAATGTGAATTCCAACTTGATCTGAAACAAGCTTTTCCTGTAAAATGTCAATCTTAGCAGTGAACTGCTATTCATGCCATATGTTTGAGCTGCATGTACTTTGCAAAATGCAGATTTTAGCTCTATATTATGATCCTAGGTGCAATTCATAAGGTCTTGAAGATGACACAGCAGCTTTTGTGTACTTATGTAGGGTTTGGATGGAATATATCCTGCAATCAGGTTGTTTTGATGTGGGTTTCTGTCAATACAGATAAATTTAGTGCCTTTACCTCTAGAAAAAAATAATCTCAAAACCTTTAATGCAGTCTTATTTAGTTGAAAAGATGCAGAAGCTTTATTTTCATTTAAAGGATTTATCTTCATTGGCTTTCATGTTGTTTTTAATGTTGCCAACAAAGCCTTTTCCTGATGTCTGGGTAACACTGGCACCTAGTGGTTTTTGTCTATAATTGTTAAGCTGGAAATTTGCTAATGGGAAAGAATATGCTATCTGGAAAAAAGAGCAGGTTTACATGTGTATGAACAAGAATATTTCAATGTCTGTTATTTTTTCCCCAGTGTTTTCAGTCAGTTGTCATAGCCAGGATAGATATAAATTCTTCAGTTTTCTGTCCTTATCACAACAGGACATAATTGGCAAGATGATTGACTGGCATAAATTGAAATAGCTCCATTAAAATCAATTGAGTTACCTTTACTTGCATTAGCTAAACAGCAACCATAATTATAAATCCTTATGAAAGACTTGATAATTTTAGTAGACTAGATGCTCAGTCTTTTTTTGAGCTGGGGACTTAAAATTAGCCATGTAAATATCGATGCCATAGAAATAATCCGACTTGAAAGTAATTCACTACCAAACACAACCGTCCTCCTACAGAAAAAATTACCGGAAAAGCCAGTACGTGCTATACCTTTGTGTCTGGACTGACAGAAAGAAGAAGAAACTAAGCCTGAGAAGAAACAGACAAAATTAAGTCTGGTAGATCTCGTGCCCCAGTGGTGAAACTCTAAGATGTTGCCTTCACTAAAAATAGACACGTGGTTCATTATCCAAATTACAGCCACATTATGTTTTCATTTTCTATACTACTCTTGCACACTTGTTATGCATTGCCAAAACAATTTTACCCAAAAGAAAAAGAAAACCAACCAAAAAAAAAAAAAACACCCCAAAACTCTTCAGATATTTATATAAATTGTTAACACACTTTCAAAAAATATAACAAGAGGAGGAATCTGAAGTTAAAGGACTTAGTCTGGAGAAGAAAAGATCAGGGGTTAAGCTAGAGATAAATGATTAAGACAGAGAAAGCAAGAAATCTAAGCTCCCACATAGGTAGTAATTCTGGGTAATACCTTGTATGTATCTTTCATACCACCAAAATTGCAATAAAACTTTTCAGATTGGCTCCTATATATCAGTATATTTGCAAAAAGATGTATTAATGGAAAGAGCCATAATTCATGCAATCTTTGCAGGCTGTCTTTCACCAAATTACTCTTCAAGGTGCATGGCCAGTACCCAGTCACAACATTTCATGATGCAAGGGGAACAGAAAGCAGTAAGATTTCAAACAGTTCTGTCTATTGGTATATTCAGACTAACATATTTCACTGCGCAGGTTGCCAGGAAGCAAAGTGGCTGCATTACGTCTCTAACTCCCCACATTATGGGGAAATATTAAAGTATATTTCTAAATAAGCAGTGTGATCCCAAGAAGGAATAATGTTTTTCCACTGTAACCTCATTCTCTCTTTCTGTCCTTCTATGGGTGTGATGATATATATAGTTAGAGGTTATGAGGCCAGTGCTAAGCACAGATGGGAGTCAAAATAAGAAGAGACAGGCTGAAAGTGATGAGCCATCATGAGAGAAAGAAATCAGCGACAGACTCCCACAAAATAGCAGAAATTAGCCTTTAGCCTAAGTGAGGCTTAAATGCAACTGAAATGTATGAAGAGATGGGAAATGTTGCAAGTGGTAAACCTAGGAGTTAATTTCAAATAGAAAAAGATTTTGTACAACATATATCATGTAACTAGAGTATGGTTTTATTGTCTTGTGTGTATGGGGATTGCATGCTGAAGTCTCCTGAACAGTTCTGTTTTCCCCATATCTGAACAGTTGAGTCATATGGATAGCACTGACAGTTTAAGATTTAGGCATTTGTCTAAATTGTCCAGAGTCTGCCTGAAAACAGTAGAATTGAATGTCTTCATAGGTCTCAGACAAGATCTATTGGATTTTTTGATTCTTGGTATCAAACATGCTAAGAAAATAATTTTATTGTATTTGTAATTTTTAGTAGATATTACTAAAATCTGTCAAGGAAATGAGTGGTCCACACAATATTTTATCTGTATTAAAAGAAAACAACAAAAACAACAACAACAAAAAAACAAAACCAAAAAACAACAAACAAACAAAAAATCCCCACCACTGTGTTTTGCTGTTATATAATAAGTGTCTGAGGGTGCTCAGTCCTATTTTCATTTCGAATCTAGAATGCTGCTAAGGATACAAACACAGTAAAATGTTTGAGTCATACAAAAAACCCAATCCAGCCCATTAAGGTTCTTGAAATAGTTTTCAATGAATCAGATTTTAATAAAATGTCTTCCTAGATTTTTCAATAGCAAGGGAAATATGTATTCCTTCTATAAAAGTAATTCCAGGCAGAAGATAAGTTCAAAAAAATGCTCTTTTTTTTTCTTTTAGAAGTTTATTTGGTTTGGTTTGGTTTTTGGTTTTTTGTGCAGAACACACAAAAAAGCATTTTTGCTAAAATCAAGGTGATGCTTCATTAGCTGTGAGCTATTCAATAACTGGAGTATTTCTAATTGATATTCTAAATACCAGTGACAGAACAGATGTATTTGGCCCCCTCAACTTGTCCTCATCTGCCTTTTCCTATGTTGAGGTTACAAGCTGCTCTATATAGTTGCCTAGTAAAGTGCTATCAGCATATGCACACCTGTGCTCAACAAAGTCATTCTACAAATCCCCAAATCAAATACATACTGACAAATCACTTTACCTTGCAACTCTGTAAGTACCATGAATGGACTTACTTAGTATGACTAGGACAGCACAAAAATAGCTCTGTATTAAAAATAAACGTTTTAAAATTTTACTGTTTTCCACATTCAAAGCAGAAGAAATGCTGCTATATAGATGCATCTATATCTAAAATTTTATATAAGATAATGGGAAAGAGAGATCGAGAATTAAAGAATTGAAAGAAAAAAAATGGTCTGAAAGATAAAATGAATTCTAATGATAAGCACAACAGGGGTGGAAAAAGAATTACCCTGTCAGTTTGTTCTGCTTCACAAAGAGGCAGGACTAGAAACTCCAAAATTTCTGCTTTCTCTCCACACATAAGAAATACAAGAGTATTGTTTCTGATAGAGGCTTTCACCTACAATGATGGAAAAGCTATATTCTCTGATGAGATTTTAAGCCCCAGGACATATGGATAGTTATGGATAGTGGGACTGGGTTGAAGGAAGTGCACAATAACTTAGACTTGACTTCATACTAGCATTGTGCAATTGCAGAATAGCTCTGGATCTCATGTGCTGTTCTCAAAAATCAGAAAATCTTTCCCCTTCTAATGGGTTGAGCAGCTTTTCTTTTTGTGAAATATTGGCATAAGGCAATTTGCTGTGCATTGACACAATTTTTGTATGAGCTGTTAAGTTTCAGTAACTGGACTTCTGCATTGAATTCTAAATAACATAAGGAAATAAGTGGCATTACAGAGCAAGTTTAGTAAAGTAAGCTCTTGATCAACGGGAGCATTCATTACTTAGAGTTGAGAATGTACAATAAAAAATGAGATCTGTAGTGAATATACCAAGAATTAACAGGAAGTGGGAAAAATATATGTCTGTTCTATATCTGGAGAAGGGGAGAAGCTGACCAGTGTCATGGGTTCAGTTTTTTGCTGCTCTCAAGCATTTCATCCATTTCTGAAGGTGTCTTTCCCTGTTCCAGGGAAAATCAAACCAAATGGCTCTATCCACAAACTACAAAGACTAAATGTCTTCTCTTCTTTGTTCTTGATTGTATCTGCACACAGCCCATGTATCTGCCTGTACTGAAGGACTTAATATCACCTGCTCTTCCTCCTCAAAATGCACAACCACTATTCCCACCCCCACAAACCCATGAGTTATGATTACAGGCCTATGCTCACACTTGCAGAGGAAATTCCCTGCTTTTGGAGAAAGAATGGTGGGGTGGGGTGTGATGAGCAATCTAAAGAGTTTTGGCAGCAAAGCAAGGAGTAGCTTTAATGCAGTTCTCACTGAAGGACATCGGGAGTCTGCCTCATGCTCACTCTTGTGTGGTGCAGTGTTCTCAGACTGCTCTTACATTACAGCAACATCCCAGAGCTACATACATGGGCCTGACCCACAGGCAATACGACTGAGCTTAGGCAGCAGTCAAAGCACTACTTGCAAACTGTACCTAAAGGCTTCTAAAAGGTGCCTCCTGAAGTTAAAGGCAAGCTCACACTCCTAATGCTTTCCTGCATCTTCTGGTTCTGTTCATTGTCCTCCAATTTCTTCTATTTTATCATCACTAAAGTTACTGTTTCTTATTGTGCAATGCTGTGACCTGCTGGGATTTCATGGCCACAGCTTTGTCATCTGATCAGTTGGTTTTAGTAGTGGTGCACAACTTACAAAAAGCAAGATGTGGTTGTCCCCTGAGCTTCCACTGAACCATGTGGAGAAGTTCACCTAGTATAGTGGAGCAGCATAGGATCACAGGGCTTCAAGGTGAAGCCTAGTAACAGTTCTTTTCCAAGGTTTTAATGAAACACTGCACAAATTAATAAAGTGATGTCTTCAATCAGAACAAGTTCAGTGCCTGAACCCTACTCAGTTTCTGGATTAGCACATGCTGAGCCAATTAAAAGGCTTCTGCACAAAATGGGCTTATCATATACACTCATCCTTAGTTTAATAAATTTAGTGACAACTTTTCAGAGAAGGTTGGAACCTCCTATTTTCCTTTACTGTTGTGCCTGGTCATTAAAGATTTCAAAATCAGTCCCTTGCCTGGAGCTGACACATATGAGGCCACTATGCTCTGGGCATGAAGGAGACGGCCCCTTCCATCACCATGTTTCATATAGCTTACGCCCACTGCAGTTTGCTGAAGATTCAGGTATGATAGAAGATACTATCAAAATATCAAATACAATAAACATGGTATTAAATACTAGATAAGGGAGGCAATTATAATTCTATTCCTAACTTAGTAATATTTCTGACTCTTACAGAGAACTGTATAAAGCACTACCCTTAAGCCATGTTTTCCCCCCTTTTTTAGGGATACTATTATCATTTATCTTTTATTTTGAGAGAAAAAAATATTGCAGTATTAACCACAGAGTGGTGCTAGATGACATTTGGATGATGCATTTAGCAGAATATAAGAAAAGCTGTTTTATTTTTAATATATATTATTAGCACAAGAGTAGTAACAATCAGACTTATAAAGGATCATAGCACAAAAACAAATGAGCAACCAAAACAGGTGATTTAAGATCTGCAACTTGTCCAGCTGTAGCTGTTCTTATCCATTTAGCATCCCTGAGGCAGAGAATGGCCTTCTGCATCCATCAACACACTTAGTGTGCTAAAAAGAACAGTTTAGCCTGTGCAATTTTTTCTCATCAAATGTATTTTCCACCAAAACTAAAGGTATTCCAGGAAACCTTCATATTTTATCAATTTTGCTATAGAAATCTCTCAATGTTTTTCTGCATAGCAACAGACCAAAAAGCATCTGTGCAGTGATGGACAGTTCTGGCTGCAAGAAATTTTCAGGGAAAATAAAAGCAAATTTTATAAATGGTTTTGAAGTGGCTCAGCACTGAATTACTTCAGCACTCACGGCACCAGAATGTGCTATAATAGATAATAAAGAGCAAACCTGTTTTTAAAGCATGTAGCACATTTTATTAATGGCTTTCACTGTTTATTATTTATAATTCTTAATTGAATATGTTGGTCTTATTCATTCACCCACTTTCATTTTAAAAAAGACTTCAATACATACTTAAATATTTGTATAATCCCACAAGGTCAAATCAGTGTTTTCAACATCTTTCAATGTAAAATTAGCTCTCTGCAGTCAAGTGAATAGTGCTGCTGTAGGCTTGTACTGCAAAAGTAGCATGCATTTTAATAGGTGTCTATAGAATTGCGAGTGTCCAGCACTTCTGTAATCTGAAAACTGCAATCCATGAAAGGACCTTTATATTAGTACAAGTGTACAGGTATAAAAAGACAACAGTGAACAGTATCTTCAAGAATCTGTATTGCTCTTTTTTAACCTGGGATCTAGCAAAAAAACTAAGCGGATGGATTTTAGGTGATTCCAAAATGTCTTAAAACACCTGGATGATTTGAGGTTTTGTGAAAGGGATATTTTTTCTGAGAAACGTTTTGTGAAACACAAAGTGTAGTGTCCTTATAAAGGCATACTTTGCTGAAGACCCTGTGTGTTTACTTTATCTTCTTTCCATACTCCTGCCTAGAACGAAGCTGGTATTTCCTGGACTTCAGATTCTCTCACTGTCCCCTCTCACTATGATGAAGGCTAGAAAGGGATTAGGATTACAGTTGTTCTCCCATATTCAGTGACAGAGATCTATCATTTACATTATCCAACACTGATCAAAGTTTTGCTGTTGCAAAAATTCCTAGTTCAGATTATGCCTTACCTTGTTGTTGGAAAGACTAAATACAGTGACTCTAAAGCATCTGGATATAGAAGTGGTTGTGTCAATTTTATTTTTTCTTTCACCTCTCTAATTTTCTTTCTGCATGCCCTGATAACATCCTTAAACGTTTCCTGAGTTGCCTTCCCACTTTTCCTAAGATGATATACTCACCTTTTTCTCCTTAGTTTCTTCAAAAGCTCCCTGCCCAGACAGGTCAGTTGTTTTTCCTGCTAGCTCATCTTTTGACACATAGGGATAGCCTGCTCTTGCACCTTCAAGATTTCTTTCTTGAAAAATGTCTATCCTTCCTGGATGCCTTGGTTTTTAAGGGCTGTTTCCCAAGGTACTCTCTGATCAGCATCCTGAATAGGCTCAAGTTTGCCTTCCAGAAGTCCAGTGTAAAAGTTTTGTTGATGGTCCTTCTTGTTTCACCAAACATTGAAAACTCTGTTATTTTATGATCACTGTACCCCAGATGGCCTCTGACCACCACATCCCCCACCCCAAGTCTTCTCTGTCTGTAAACAGAAGGGCTAGTGGAGCCCCACCCCTGGCTGGTGATTTGAAACATCCTCCAGCTGCTTAAAGAATAATATATCCTGGTTGGGAGGCTCCCACCAGGATGTCTGCCTTGTTGGCCTTCCCCTGGATCCCTACCCATAGGCACTCAACCTCATCACCTCAAATTCTATCCTGTCAAGAGACTGCCCACCACCTCTCCTTCCTCACCCATCCCTTCAAAAAGCCTGTGACCATCCACTGCAGCACTCCAGTCATGCAAATCATCCCACCATGTTTCTGTGATGGCTACTGAGTCATAGCTTTCCTTCTGTACTGTGGCTTCCAGCTCCTCTTGTTTGTTGCCCATGCTGGGTACATTAACGTACATGCACTTCAGCTGGGCCTATTTCACCCTCAAGTAATGGTTTACCACCCTTAGGCTCATCTGGTTTCTTTCACTTCCCCCTTCAAAACTAGTTTAAAGGCCTCTCAATCAGCCCTGCCAACTTATGGGCGAGAATCCTTTTGCTTTTGTTAGATGGAACCCATCTGACTCTAGTAGCCCTGGTGCTGTAAAAGTTGTGCCATGATCAAAAAAACTCAAAACTGTGCTAATGACACCAGCCCTTAAACCACTTACTGATAGCATGAGTTTTCCTGTTCCTTTCATCATTCATCTCTGCTACTGAAGGAGCTGAGCAGGACACTGCCTGCACTCCTGTCCCATCAACCGATCAACCCAGAGCCTTGAAGTCCTTTTTAATTACCTACACTTAACCACAAGTATGGAAAATTCTATTGTTGCGTATAAAATCAAGAAGCACAGAGGAGGCTTAGGACTAATGCAAGGAGAAATTAATTCTATCAAAAACCTGCTCCTGATAATCAAATATTAATTTTTTAATGGTTATTAATTACTACAACTTCTGACTGCCAGTGCATAGGGAGGGGTATGCAGCTGCTCAGCCTGACAGCTCCAGATGGACCCATTTTTGACATGGAGGGAAAAAGGTGACCAGAAGGGGTTTTAAAAATGAAACAAGGTCTCCAAATTCCCATTAGGAGGAAACATAACACTCAAACCTTTAGTCAGAAAAGAAGGGGGTTGTGAAGAGGTCAAAGAGTTTGTGTCTCATTGACAAATTACTTCCTGTGAGTGTAGTGGCTTCCATTTTATGTCATTTAAACTAGCAAAAGAGTCACTGACTTGACATTATCTTGTCTTTAATGCACCCATGGATAATTTACTATTTCCCAGGTCAGGAGGTTGAAGCCAGCACTTCCATTATTTGAATGCATATAATGCAAATGTAGATCTATGGTCAGAGCTGAGAGTAAATTTTTTTAGAATCAAAGGTTTACTTTTCCTAAAGCTTATCTTAATATACATGTCCAGAATCCTTTTCCTTGTATAGTGTTTAGCTAATAGTTTGGTTTTTTACAAAATTTACACCTACTAGCCTGAGATGTCTATAAAACAAAATACTTCCAAATGTACCTTCAAAAATGACCTGTGGTTCAGATTTCTTTCTACTGAACAAGTTGATCGTGGGTATATATGTAAATGTCTGGGCTCAGAAAATAATAACTGGTTAAAATGTGACACTCCCTGTTTTGGATTTCTCCTACTGAGTGGTTTAATCACTAAATTCTAAATTAAACACACCCTTTCAATGAAGTTGAAAGTCACTAATTCAGTGCTCTTCCACTTATTCTAGTGCACTTAAGTGACAACAGTGGCTGAGATGTAGTGTGTTTCCCAGCATGAGTATCTGATAACCACCTACTTAGTACACTATTATGAGACTGGAAGTAGGGCATGGCTATTTGCAACCATTTGGGGCTCTCCTACCCCAAATAAAAGCTGTGTTCACCATAGTACTTTACAATATTCAGTATTAAAATAGCAAACACAAAGTCAAAATTTTCAAAATAAAATGCTTATAAGTCAAGATTTATTACATTTTATCTAACATAAAATGTAACTCATTCATTCTATGTTCTGAATTAAAATGGGTTTTGTATGGTTTTAGGTAGAAAACTTCCCACAACAGAGAAATTTTACTTTCTAGACAGCGATTAGGATTACTTCTTCACCATGACATTATTTATGAAACTCCCAACCTGATTATAAGTGAAATGAAAGCCTAAACGGCAACACCTTTTAAAATGAAGATCACAGCCATGTACTCAAATAGAGATATAACTACTTATGTAGCACTACTACTATATGCTACTTATGATGTAAAATTGCAAAATGTTTCATTCCCTTTACCACTTGAGTCATAAGCACATACACCCATAAGTACCACATACCTTTTTCAGTTTAATGACTCCTTCCTGGGTGTACTCATCTGTCGTGATGTCAAACAAGTTTCCTCCATCTCCTGGAACTATGTTGTACTCGATTTCTGCATTTTTCCCAAAATCAGGGTCCACAGCTCTGATCCGTCCAATAGCAGAACCAACGTGAGAGGTCTCAGGTACTTTTAAATGGAAGATACCTGTGACAAAGGGTAGACAGTCATTCTTGGGTTTCTTGGTAATTAACACAGGGGTTTCTGATTAAAATCATGGAGCCTGTGCAAAATAAATATACTTAAATAATCTAATTAAAATTAGGAGATAAAATCACCAATATTTTTCAGTTTTATCTACTGAGTTCCACTAGATTCTAGATGTTTTCCACTGCAGCTGTAAAGGCCTTAGCATCTCTATCTCTTGAGATATCTATCTATATTTCTGTCTGTAGTTTTTCAAGTGTGCTTGACTCTCTCTTGAATTAAATTGTACTTATATGTAGTACATTTTTATAAGCACTTGCCTCTTTTTTTCTGTTTTTGGTTGTGGTTTTTTTTGTTTTTTTTGTGGGGTTGTTTGTGGTTTGGGGTTTAGAAAATATATTTATGGCTTTCACATTGGTTGAAAGGAAAAATTCAGTGGAAAAAGTTTCCACCCATTTTTTTTAAAATTCAGTATTAGATATACAACTCTTTTTTTGGAAGATATAGAGTATTGTGCATACATGAGCCACCAGAGGGTGCTCTTACTAAAATTTCAAAGCTAAAAAAATGTTTAGCTTAGAATGCTTTTGCTTTCAGACTATTTACTACAAGTTATAATAATAATTAAAAAACCAAACCAAACAAAACAAAACAAAAAAAAAACTTGCACACTTTTAAAATCAGTATTGCAGCTGACACAAAAGTAGAAAATAGTTTAATTCAGGGGAACAGCTATATTGGAAAAATACTAGACATTATAGTTAATAGAGCTAAACAAAAAAGTCCAAAGTGTTCTGAGACAGCCTTGAGTTTAGCAACAGCAGTAGCAGCAGGCCTGGGCTTGTGACATGGTGTCCTGACTTATTCCACTGCTCCTGAAGTTCCCATATTCCCTGTTCAGCTGCAACTCTCTCTGGAGTTGTTACTTTGCTCAGCTGCCAGTGAACACCTCCATGACCAGTATTTACAGTGGATAGGCAGAGCTTGCCTTTCTTCAAGTAGCAGTCTCTGCTGTCAAAACTGCCAGCAACTTTTGGAGCTGGTTTTGAGCCCAGGATGTTTGATTCACTTCATCCTGTCTCTCAACAAAGCTAGCCCCATCATTTTTTTTCCCTTGGTTAATTTTGTTTTCCTGGGTCAGTGTTCCATGGCTCTCAGAGACCAGCCCCTTCAGAAAACATCAGCAATGGCCTGCTTTGTTCTGCTACATGTGACATCTAGGAGGAAATTTGCACTTATTTTTCAACAGCATATCAGGACAGGCAACTGTGACTATTGGGAAGCACATTAGGGGGATGTCTCAGAGATTTCCACCCAGCAGTGGTTCAGCCACTCACCACAAAAAGAGGCTCTGAGAAGCTATATATTATGTAACAGCAGGATAGATGACTTTCACATTCAGCCACTGAATTAAACAGCAGACACTCTTCCCTGTTGTTATCTCCTTACAATGCATGCTGTCTCAGCTTTTTCTGCTTTAACAATATTTTCAGGTGACAAAAAAAAAAAACAAAAAAACCCCACTAGCACTGCTGGATTAGGAACACACTCACTCTTTTTTGAGCTAGTCATTTGGGCTATGGTACCTATATAATTGTCTGATTGCCTCTGAAAAAATTTCTTCTGTTTGGTTCCCCCCTCAGCCATCAGTATGCAAAGTATACCACAAGGCAAAATTTGCAGGTTTTTGTTAGAGAAAATCCCCATAAGTAAAGTCAGCTTGTACCATCATTCACTTCTGGACATCACAGTGTATAGGTTTGTATTACCCATTGACTTAGCTACTAAAGACTGAGCAATTGTAATTTCAATACTTTTCTTTCAAAAGGAACAAACTAAAGGAAGCTGTGCTCCTTAGTGTTGTTCTAGCAGCAGGAAAACATTATTATGACACAAAATAGTGTCGTGACAAGATAGTCTCGGCTATTTCTTAGCTGTACTTAAGTGATTCTGAGTAAAGAATAAAATTTTAACATGACATTCATGATACAATAACAAATCCTCTTATTTTTTAATGTCATTTACAAACATGTGTATTACTGGGTCTCTGCTATGCAAGTTGTGCACAAAAGACTATAAAGATGCCTTTACCTGCACTAGAATCTTGTATTAATTTTCCACAACATAGTCCTAGCCCTGATGTCCAGGTCTTTTACAGGCACTTATATCTGATAACAGAAAGCATTGCTGCAGCATTTGCTGTTTACATGCACAATTTTAGTGAAAACAAAGTGTAAGAGCATGTGATCACAGATTTTTCCATCTTTGACAAATTGGTCTATTTTTAGTGATTTGAAGATTACTCAGACTCATTAAAACAAACATTTCCAATAAAATATTGTGTCTGGCTTAAAAGCATATGGGACTTAGATGAAGTCAAAGAAATGCGAAATTACTAATTTCTGATTTTTTAGGCTTTTATCAGTTATTTCCAGTGACTTGGCATTTCATCATTTCCAGAAATTCAACAGCAATAAAGATGTGGTCATCCAGACTAATTTAAAACTCTGAAGCAATCTTCAACCCTGCCAGAGTCAGATTTCTGAAAATGTAGTATGTAATTACAGTGCCATTGCCCTCCTGTAATGCTATCTTCACAGCATATGGGAGCTGTTAACTGTTTTACTGTGACAACTTACTTTCAGAATAAAATAAATGAAAACAAATAATGTATATTGTTGCCAGCTCACAGAAAAACTTTAAGATAATATAATGAGTGTGAAGTCCTCATTCCTTTCCTCACCGCCTTCAAATAATAGAGTCCTAGAATCACAGAATATGTTAATCTGTAAGGGATCCTCAGGAACACTGATTACAACTCCTGACCCTGCACAGGATATCCTGAGAACCCTACCATGTGCTTGAGAATGTTGTTCAAATGCTTCTTGATCTCAGACAGGCTCAGTCTTTATAGGGAGGACATTTGAAGTTATCAATATATGCTATACATCAAATGAGATAGAAAGACAGTTTTGTAGATTTTTATTTTTCTGTTTCCAGCAGACATTACTTCTTGCTGTGGACTTGCTGTGACAGTTTAGCATTATTCATTTTTTATTGTCCATTTTGTCTGTATACACTACTGGCTCCATTTACTATAGAGGTATATTGAAACAGGCCTGAGTAATAGCCTTTTACTCCCAAAGGTCCTGAAAACCTTGCTCTCTTCAGCTTCCAGGAATGATGGAACAGGCACCCCAGACAAACTTACACAGCAACTAGTTATGCTGCTCAAACAGTTCTGTCAAATTTTGTTGATGTGACTTCTCTGCCAACAAAAACTTTTCTTCTACTTGAATAAATCTCTTTCAAATGTGTTTTCTAAGTTTACTTCTGTCTTTTGTGATGTACCAAAGGAGAAAGCCCTCAGTTTCCTCAAACTGCAGTACAAAACTTAACTCTGCAACTAGTTCCTCCCTTTGCTGATTGTAGTCACATATATTGCATGCAAGTTGGGATATTGTCATGTATAGAGAAGTGGGTGGCCATAAATATTGCTTGGTCAGGACTTTTTGTTTCATCCTGAATGTCATCAGTGAGAATGATAAAAATAAATGAATGATGATGTTGTTGAAGCTTTTAGGCTGAAATGACTGGCAGGGCTAATCACTTAGCCCCAAAATCATTCAGGAAAAGGATGCAGAGGCAAAGATAACAATTCATACACGCTGCCTCTGAGTTTCTAAAACAAAGATGGTTCCAAAGTGCACAGTGGGAAGAAATCAGAGCTAAGTAAGTGACAGGTAATCAGTCATATTGACTGAAATACAGCACACATTTATAGTTCCTCTGACGTGATTAGATTAGTTTTAGTTTTTAAGGCTCAAAAGCTGTTCTGCGGTTTGATTTTTACTTACAAAGATGTTAGGTGCTTTTTTGTTTGTTTGTTTTTGTTGTTGGGTTTTTTTTTACAAAGAGGTTTTTCTGTTGTTTTTCTACACTTGAAGCTTACACCATCATTTACCAAAAAGCTTTTCAGGTCTGATAGGAATAGCACATGAAAACCATCCTTACTTCTTATCAGCTAAACAACCATTAAGAAATAACTCAGGTTAGCATCAAAGGACTTAAGCTAAAGGCATAATGGCCTTCAATCAAACAGCTGTAAATGCTATTGGAACAATTTTTCTAATCTGTCACCATACTTGCACTGTGCAAGATTATCCTCTCCTGAATTTTACTTGTCTGTACTTTTTTCAGCTTTCTGGCTGCTGTTAAAATATTGCATTGCAGTGGGTCACGATAGCATGATTCTTAAAGGCAAAAACATTGAAATAAAAGATTTTATCTCTCTTCTTAATCTTTAATGTTTCCTCAGGAAAAAAAGACAAACAAACAGACAATGAAACCCAAACTCATAGTGTATTGTAATATTCTTGTTATCTTAAATTACCAAGGGATTTTAATTTTTATCCTGACCTGAGTTGTAAAGGCAATGATTTATGTCTGTTCAGCATGAATCATAAGACAACAGTTATATTTTCTCACTGTTGTTTTAACTGTGTAATAGGCAAAGGAAAGGATAATGTAAATACATAAGCATATACTCAATACATTAAACCTGCTACATCAGCTTCAACTAATCAGCCTAATAAATTGCAGCATCTGCTGCATATGCTCCTAAAACTAGGAGATGTGATTTAGCACAGAAATGAGATGTATTCATGCCTTGCCCAAATGTGGCTCCATGCCCTGCAGAGGGGTTGGGACATTGTGTGGGGAAAAGAAGCCAGGCTTTGTCGCCATGTCACCATGTGCCTGATGCACGTCATGCATGATCTGAGATGGGCTTGAAAGGCTCTTTCCAGTCTTTAACACACTGCTCTGAGTAAGGGTTTATGGCCTCATTAGTTGTAACATAACCATGCTTAAAATTTTTTGGTTCTCTTCTGTGGATTCTGAAGTCCACACCTGAAAAATGCATCTCCCAATGCTGCAGAGATTGTGGATGTCCAAGGGTCACCAGTACTTTAAGGGAAAATGAGCAGAACATAAAACCATTTTAAGTTTGATCCTTCCCTGGTTTAGGATAATTCACATGATGGAGCTTTCCCAGAGTTGGCAGTTCCTGAGCTAGAACTAACTCCCTGAGGTGAGTTAGCAGACTATGTTTTTGAGACCATCCTCCCGTCCACTTTCCTAAAGGGAAAATGATGTTCATTATACCAGTATAATTTTTGTATACTGAAATATTCAGTATAACTATTTGCTGGGTTGTTGTTGTTGTTGTTGTTGTTTTTCTACTGATATGGTGGTGTTATCATACAGCTTTCTTAAAATAAACCTTCCCATTGCATGTCAGAGAATAATTCCACAGACATTAATATTTACCTTGTTGGAGCAAAGGTTCAGAAAATGGGAAATACCAGTTCATTCTTATTATCTCAAGATAGTCAAGCCCACAGCTTTTGCCTCCAAAGTGTGCTGGTTGTTACATAGAGGATACTTGAGGATACCTAGAGGATACTTGTTGCAGCAGAGAGTACTCTATTTAACAACATAATGTAGAAATAATTATAGAAGTAGTTGTTTGGAGCCACACACACTCAGACATGTGTCCTAGTACTCAAACACTCTGCACAGGAAGGAGTCTGGACAGACGCATTCTTCTTGGAGCGTTCTATTTGGCTACATGCACATTTACTAACCGCAGCTTTTGATCATGTAGAAACCATTACTAACAAAAAACCCCAAAACCAACCAACCCGCAAAATTGCAACAAACAACAAAGTAAAAACCCCACCAGCAGGAGGAAACCTGCAACTCTGCCTGCTTGCCCTGCCTGCACAAACTACCGCACAAATTGCCGTGCCATGCCCTCGGAGATGTGCCACACTTCTGTGTGCCCGCTCCTGTTTGCCAGGCTCCCTAGAGCCCTCTTTTAATCACCCCACTGCTGGCTGGAGGAAGTTTAGTAAGTCCAAGTGCTGAGTCCTGCATTTTGGCCACAAAAACACCCTGCAATATTATGGGCTGGGGACGGTATGGCTGGACAGTGCCCAGGCAGAAAGGGACCTGGGGGTACTGGTGACAGCAGCTGAACATGAGCCAGTGGTTTGCCCAGGTGGCCAAGAAGGCCAATGGCATCCTAGCCTGGATTAGGAATGGTGTGGCCAGCAGGAGCAGGGAGGTCATTCTTCCCCTGTACTCAGCTCTATTGAGGCCACACCTCAAGTGCTGTGTCCAGTTATGGGTCGGTCCCTCAGTTTAGGAAGGACGTTGAGACACTTGAGCATGTCCAGAGGAGGCAACGAGGCTGGAGAGGGTCTTGGAACACAAACCCTGTGAGGAACGGCTGAGGGAGCTGGGGGTGTTCAGTGTGGAGAAGACTCAGAGGTGACCTTATCACTCTCTACAACTTCCTAAAAGGTGGTTGTAGCCAGGTGGGGATTGGTCTCTTTCTCTGGGCAGCAACTGACAGAATGAGAGGACACTCTTAAGCTGTACCAAGGGAAATACAGCTTGGATATTAGGAAAAAGTTTTTTACAGAAAGAGTTATAAAGTACTGGAATGGTCTGCCCGGGGGGTGGTGAGGTCACCATCACTATTCCTGGATGTGTTTAAAAAAAGACTGGATGTGGCACTTGATGCCATGGTTTAGTTGAGGTGTTAGGGCTGGGTTGTACTCGATCTTAAAAGTCTCCTCCAACCTAGCAATTCTGTGATTCTGTGATTCTGTAATACAGAGGAAGGATAATACTTAATCTTCTTTGAAGGTCTTAAGTAATCTTTGTGTGGTAACATAGAAGGGAAGAAAATATTCCATGCTAGAAATTCCTCAACTTTATAAGGAAGAGTTTCTTCCAGACAATATGGAGTTTCCATATTCCAAGAGTGAAGAGAACTAATCAAGTTCCTGAGTAACTGCTTTAATCCTGATGGTATTGTTGTATATGAATGATCCTTTATCACTTCCTGTTGTGAAAAATCTTTGCCAATGCATTCATATGTTAGACAGTGTAGCTTTCTGTAACTCTGGAGAAACTTATGGGGAAAACCAGTTCCACATGATCAGTTTCATTATGTATAATAACCAACTAGGTATTGTTCTGCTAATACCCAGCCTACTAATTAGAAATTACTACCAAACAAAATAATCCAATGAGAAAAATAGTTTTTTGTGCATGTAGTTGAAAAGCTTGAATCATTTTTTTTTTACAAAATGTAAATTACATAGTGGTTATGAAGAATTATCAAGGTGTAGCATGTCATATAGACAGAAAAAAAGTTTTCAGGAGGAGATGTCTTTTCAAAATCCCAGGCAGCATGTAATTAGCATTTATCAAGTAGGTCGGTTGGTAATATTCCAGTGATCACACCATCACCATGAAGTAAATCAATACACTTATTCCCTCTATAAAATTTAAATTGAAAGACACGTGCTAAACATTAACATGATAAAAAGTACATTTTCAAGGATGGGACATAGAGTTTGTAATGCTCTGCTTAACATCCTTTCTTCTTAAATACATCGCCAGAGCCTTTTCCTATTTTCTTTATCACTCTGGCACAAGCTATAATAACACAACTTTTACTAAAATTCATTCACTCTTTAGAATATGGTTAAACCATTTTACTTTAAGACCTAAGCCAGATGCTCTAAATCATCTGTACTGGAAGAATAATTTTTCTCTCCATCGACTAAGGAAATTAGGTTCCTCTCTTAAGTCCTCCAAGTCACATCTCTGTTGTATCACTAAAATCACCTAAACAAAGCATGCTTAAGATCTGTATTACTCAAAAAACTCTTTGTTGAAGACTTGATTTTTGCATACTCACTGGGTACACTTCATGCAATTTTTTCTCTAAATTCCATATTACTTTTCTTTTGCATGCAGGCACAGGCTGAGGCCAAAAAAATATCAATTTAAAGATGAAATTGTGAAATCATCAAGCTCATAATAGCTTACCATATTTTATTTCAAGTTTTGGTTTACTCTGTGCAGTTTCCTTAAATGCTTGTGATTTAGTGTGTGATATAAATAAGAAAATAGTGATACAATAGGATACCAATTGCATATTTTGCATTGGTATTCTCTCATTCTTTAGAGCAAGTATGCTCAATTTACCACAACTGATGTTTATGTTTTACAATGTAAGTGTTTAAAGTAAGCTCTTTATAAATACTGCCCATTTTTGCAGTGAAATGCTAAAGTAGTGAGTGCTTAATTAGAGGTCCTTCTCTTGTAATCATTAAGCAATCACATTTACAAATTCAACAGATTTTCCATAGAAGCCCTTGAGAATAAAATAATTGTCATGAATACAAGACAAAACTTAAAAGATATACTCTAGAATATTTCTGTTATTTTCTTTTTCTTTACTTTTTTATAGCTTTCTCTATGCAAATATACTAAAGACATATTTTAGACTCACAGAAGACTGTTACAAACTGCTTGCTACCTTCAGCTCAGCTCCTACTGCTGTTATTAGGAATACGTGAATCGTTGCAAGCACTTGCATCCCTTTGAATGCTTTTACAAGGAGTGGAGCACTGCTGAAAATCTGAATAAAACTGCAGATCTTAGATATTTTTGAAAAACATGAGCCTAAAATATTGTGATTATAATTAGATAATTACATATGGTCTGCTTCACTTTATGTTGCCCTGTAGTCTCTAAATTTTCAGAAAGTAAGCTCACCATGGTTAGATGCAGAAAGTATATGTTGATTTCTTACTTGGATAGAAGACCTCAGGGAAAATGGCAGATGCTGGCTGAACTGATAGTGACACAGCAAATGACATTGTTGTCAGTGAGTCACTTTGGAACCAATTCTCAAAGGATTGCAAGGCAATCCCATGCTGTTAAATCTGTAGCCTTAGCTACTTTTCAATATCAGAGTAGGCGGAGATGCATGGGGCTTTTAAGACATACCAAGGTTACTGAGAGTAATTTCATGCATCCAATCTAAATACACTCTGTGTTTTGAATGAATAATTTCTTCATCACTCCCCACAGAAAACACATTGTAGTGGAATGAATGACATGATTCCTGCCAAAGGTTGTTGAATTTATTTATTTACACCTTCTCTACCAGATGTAAAATACCATTATTAATGATACTAATCTACTATGATGATAATTAAAGTGTTTAAAAACAATTTACCTAATCTTTCACTTAATGATCCATTACCACTTAGAGATGATGATAGGAAAGAAATGAATTAACAACAGAATGTCAAGACAAATAGATAATATTTAACTTCTAACCACTATTGTGTGCATTTGTATTTGTTGAAATATTGTTTACAGTGCAATCAGAGCATTGCATTTCAGCCACTGAGAAACTGCTTATATTTTTCATTGACTATGGAGTAGTATAAAGAAATAGCCATATTAGGGCTTATGATCTGCTTTGCAGCTAAGGGGTCAGTCTCTCTCAGTTTAGACCTTTAAACAGGTTTTTTGTTTCATTAAATATGTACTCCATCTTCAGATAACCTTTGCTACTTAAGCATACTTGAGACAGTTAAGAAACAGTGTAAGTGTTGCAGACAAAGAATTTGATAAACATTTAATTTTTTGAGATTCTGTGGTAACTGAATACCTCCCCCTGCAGTTTATTTCTCAGTTTTCTTCCAATTAGTATGCTTTGGTTGGGAATTTAGTTATTCAGTCTGAATAAAATGACTCACTCTTCAAGATGCTTTATGATTAAGAACATGCAACTGTGACAGATGCAAAAAAGAGAAGACGTTTCCAGGGAGTTTTTTCTAAGGTTACATGCATCTTGGAGGGAAAATCAATTCTTACTAAAAGTCTGTGAAGAATTCTGATATGGAAAGGAATAAGCAAAAATTAAGAGAAAGTGGGCATAAGTGTAAATAAAAATTTTTATAGAGGTTAAGTTTTAACTCCTTTATGTTGGATTCACACAAATAATGATAGAAGGCTACTTAACTGTGAAGTACTGTGACCCAAAGAGGACTGCATGGCCTGGTTGCAATGCATAGGCTCAAACCACCTACAAATGTACAGAGAAATTTCATGTACCAGCTGTACTCTGTGACCCAGAAGCCAGACAATATAAATGGCCTAATTCCATGTTATTAAATTTTTTTACCACACCAAAATAGGTCAATTTCATGGAAAGTGACTGCAGAAAATAGTTCCTGATCTGTACTAATTTCTCCAAATGCCCTGAATTTCTCTGAAAAAGCTTTACCTGGTGTTAGTCAAAACTGCCCTGGACTGTTCTAAGACTAGCAGTACAGACAAAGTAAAACTTCAGGAACTTTCCCAGATATTTTTATGTTCTTCTTATGCTTTGAAGAGCAAAATGTAATAAGCCATTTTATGTCTTCTTTTAGTCTATGAAAAATGTCCATAATTTCACTGATTAAATGGTGGTGCAGGGAAAATAAAAATACAGAGACTATTTTATGACTAACTGTCAAATGTGTAACTCAAGTGAGTGAAATAGATACAGCAGGCAAGGTGTGTGAGCTGTGTGACAGGGCAGTGGCCTGAACAAATAAGATGAATATGTAAAGAGTTTGTATGGGATGGTGAAGGCTTATGATTTCAGTATAGCAAAATATGGAGAAACTCAGAGCTAGAAGTGATTCAGCAAAGTATAAACTCTTTTTACAGTGCTGCCATTGGGAAAGAAAAAGAAAACCTACTCGTGGAGTTGAAGGAGGAGATGGCCACAATATAGTTATACGATGAATATGAAATCAAGGATAAATATGTATCTCTCACAGGACAGTGGAGACAAGAAGGCATGTTGAAAATAACGATATACATGATGAGGAAGAAAGAGAGGCCAAAG
Source organism: Cettia cetti (assembly GCA_013401135.1). NCBI lineage: Eukaryota > Metazoa > Chordata > Aves > Passeriformes > Sylviidae > Cettia > Cettia cetti. The sequence goes on from VZUI01054301.1 coordinate 95,899, forward strand.
GAGAATGAGACATGTGAGAAAGAAATGCAAATACTACACAGATGTGAGACTTGGAAGGAACCCAGAATAAAGAGGAACTACCCTTGGTTCTCCTCTGATTCCTGAGAGAGCCCTGTGCAAATACTGATCAGCTGATATTTATTATTGTACTGATTTGACTGTAGTTTTACTGATGCTGAAGCAGTAGTGAATCAAAGGTATTGCAATCCAAAATGGGTGCTGTTTTCATGACTGGCTTGCAATTTCATAAACCCATTTCTGGAGCCTTTGCATCACTGTTTGAAATGGTTGGTTAAAGTATATGTTTAACTCAAAAATGAAGTTTTAATTTACTCAAAAGTCACAGGTAAATGAAAATCAGACTTGCATAAGATTTTTTGACATCAAACAATGTAGTTTTTGTTTAGTCTTGGTTTTCAAGATCAAGTTGGTGCTTTTTTTCCTTTTATTTCTTATGGCATAGAGGTTAGAAAACTAAAGATGGAGAAATCAAGATTTGACCTACCCTCCTTTTCTGATTCAAACCAAGTTCTGGCTCAGTCTCACAACTAATCTCTGCATGCAGGCTAGTCTGCAATGAATTTGTCCACCTGTCCAGTGCAGGTATCTCCCAGCTGGTATAACATAGTTGCTGGAACTGAATTAGAGCATCTTGTCTGCCAGGCAAAATCTTTCATCAATGAAAGATGGACTCATTTTCATTCTGAGAGCCGACAACGATGCAAGTGCTGTATATAAAGCATAACTTTTAACAGAAATACCAAGAGAAGCTATACTTCCATATCTAAATTGCAGGGAGTAGAACAACTGCCTAGAAACTCTTGCAGGCTTGTTAAGATGGTTAATTAGGCAGATCTGAACCTTAATCCTAAGTTTTCTACCTAAAGAAAAGCAATTTCTGATTTAAAATTATCCAAGTAAGGAGGGAATAAATCTTCTTCACTTATTTTTAAATCAAATCTCTGATTTCATTATTTAAATTCTTAGATTAGTGAACAGAATAATTTATTAATCACATGATCTTTTCCTTTAGATTTCTAATGCACTACTGGGTGGGATTTGTGTTGCATTCTTCTGAAATCTTTAAAAGTAGATACCATTGTCTCTCATAAGCCACTCATTCAAAGGAATGGATTAAAATATTTTCCTTTCTGTCTCTTGTGGACCAGAAGATCTCTTGCCTGCACTCTGCTTCTGAACTAATTTTTCAATATAATCTGAGCTAGGCTTGTTCAAAGCCACTTGAATGGAATCAGCCACATTTAGTTTATTGAGTTAAAAACTGAGCAGCTTTAATCTAGTAAAATTTAGGATAATTAATGCATGTGAAATTCCTGTGATGTATTAAGCTTCCAATAAATAACAATTTTCAATCTACAAAGTGTGTATGTATAAGTATATGTAGGCAGGCTCTTCCTGGTTCAGCACTTTCAGAACTGGTTCAGTTCTTTCTTTTTAAATATTTCTACAGATTGTAGTACTTGACAGTATGCCTATTAAAATAAGCTGCAAAACAATAAATAATCACAGAAAATAGATATAATCTAAAGGTTAATGATATGCAAAGACTGCTCCTAATATATAATACATAATATATCTATATAATAGATAATATGGTTAATAATCTATTAAATTTAGTTAATAATCCATTAACATTCAAGTGCAATGCCAAGGTTATATAACTAAGATAATAAAGGGCTAGTTTGTGTTTGCAAAGGCCTTTTTCACTTACACTGAAATTCTTGAAATTGCATAAATGAAAGATGTTTTTGTGTTTGTTTCTGAATTGTCTATTTTATGAACTTCTCTCTCTAAGATTATTTCCTCTACTGTCTCCAATAGAGCAGTTAATATAATCTGTGGAATGTACTGTACTGGTCACTGGTGAAATCCAAATCCAATTACCTGCAAACTCCTACAGTATGTGCAAGGTTGTGGGAATGATCCTTTAACTTGTATTATTTAAGGTGTCACTATCAGAAAGATGAATAGTTGTGTTTCTGTTTCCAAACATGTTAACATCTCTGGAAATTTGCAAACTATCTTGATGGATTTCACTGAGATGCTTTTGGAAAGACCAATTACAGCAAAAAAAAAAAATGGCCCTTGTGATGTCTAGGCCTTTCTGTACAGATGTCTGAATATTTTAAATGTGGTTGCAAAGCAGCCCTGAGATAATGGTTTCTGACCATCAGAGATGCTTTTTTTTTTTTTTTTTTTTTTAAAGCTAAGACATGCACAAGTAGACAAAATTCAAGTAGAAGGTTCAAACCTTAATTAATTTGTCTTCTATTAGAAAAAGCCTTTAATCATTCTTTCTCAAAATTGACTTCTGTTAGCTGGAAATTATATGATAAAATATAGATTTATCCAAAAAGTTCTTTTGAGCTTAAAAAAGGAAATTCAGGAGGTGTCACCTTAAAAAGTAACTAAACTTATTGCTGACTCCATAAGACTTGAAATAGCCTTTTATTTGCTAATATCAAAATAAAAGCTGTATAAATTGTAAAATTCAACTACATTTCTTCTATATCAGGGCCTTATTCTCTAAATTTATATTTATGTCATATTAAAATAAAAAGACATACTATTCCTTTGATTAAAATGATTCACGTGCTTTTTATTGCTCAGCATATAAGGGCTTATTTCTTTAAATTGCGTTCACACTCACTCTGTCAGTAGTGAACAAAATAAAGAGGCTGGGAAACTGAAGCATAATAAACTTACAAAATATGAATCCACCACTTCACTTAATTCGTTTGATTCCATAAAACACAATTAATAACAACTAATCATACAGTTTTTGTCATTTAAATGTTGAAGTAAATATAACCCATCCATTTTTTCTTGAAGCTTATTTCAAGAGTTGGAAACAAGCCACTGCTGTCCTGGCAGCTTGCTCACACTGGTCCACTGCTCGATGAGTTAAAGGTTAGCCCATTAGCTTTCAGGAATGATGTACTGAAATATCTTTTCACTTAGCTGGCTATCACATACATAAGTAACTGAGAAAGAAAGGCCATCAGTCCCCTTCTGGATCAGGATGCATGCCTACACGTACACAGATTTTGTCCACTCCTCTCTGCTCAAAGGCACTGTTGTGTTACAGCAAATTTTTGTTTAAGTGCTTGAACACTGTTGTTATGATAGGAAAAGTACTTAGCTTTTCGGTCCTTGCTTTAGTTTTTTTCTCTTGTTTTGGTAAAAATCAAACTTTGGTATGAAATTTTATTTTAATATTTACAAAAAGGATCAAACAATGAAACACACACAGCAATGCAGAAACCTGCAGTAATAATGAAGAGGCAGAGAAGACAGAAAACACTTCTGGAAATAATTTTTTACTAATAAAATCATTAAGATTAGTTATTTCCTACTAGTTTTAAAGAAAGTACCCATTTACTGAAGTGTCAGTTTTCTGAAATGTGGGCCAATAGATACCTGCAGGTCAAACAACTCAGACAGAAATATATGTTCAGAGGTTTCTCTCTCTTACATTCCTCATTACGAGGAGACATGCAAGGTGGGAGTTCCCCACAGAATATGTTCAAAAGCACAGGTTCTAAATAAAAAATTCCATGTTCAGCAGGATAGTCAGTGGTTTTTCATCACTGGATGTTGATAACCCATCCAAACCTGCCTGTATCCTTAAAGGACCCTCAATGAGATGAAGGTGTTTCGTGATACTTTTTTTGCAAGCTTGTAATGTATTATTTATCAATGTAGCTCCTTCCAAATATTAATAATATATGTTCTCCTACTTCTGCTGTGATAACACTTTTTTTTTTCCTCCAGCTTTACTAAGTTCAGAAAATAAATTTCAGCTTTATTCTGTGAAATTTAATATTGTCTTATTTGATTGGGTGATCTTTGGCATAAGTCCTTTGCAAAACCGTGGTCCTGATTATGTGATGCAAAAACATTAACCCTGCAGCAGTTTGTGTTAAGGGACCTTTAGTCCCTTTTTTCAGTCTGCATTTCCTGGCTTTGTTGACCAATGACAAACAATGGGATACTGAAGGTCTCAATCCCAGCAACACCCAGGGGTCCTCACCTCTTGTCACGCCTGAACTTGGCACCTACACAGAGTGGATTTTAAACATTTATTTTTCACATAAACTAAAATTCTGAACAAGTACCCTTTTAGCTATGGTAGTCAAGCAAATGGCAAACTCCATTTCCTGGCAGGTAATTGCGCCAAATCATTGCAAAGCTTTCAAGGAGAAAAAAAAAATTAGAAGTACAGCTGCTATGTTTGACATATAATTCATACTCCACTTTTTCTCTCTTAGTTGTTTTGTTTAGCTGTAATTAGCCTTGTGTCTCTGTCAATTTCAGGCACACTACATATCATCTCATATACTGCTTAACCAAACTGGGCTGGCTAAGAAAGTCCCCATTGATCAAAAATGTTGCCTGTAACACATAAAAAAAAAAAAAAAAAAAAAAAAAAAAGCTTGACCAATACACTGGACTCCCCACACTCACATTTTAGGTTGTAAGCCATGTTAAGTGTTCGTTATTTTTAATATCAACAAACCTCCAATCTTATTTTCTTCTCTTTTGTTGAGAGTCACTGCTATAATTTGTCTTTTGTGACATTTGATATAATAGAAAGAAAAGGTTTTCAACCTTACTAGCACGCAAACTACAGAACAAGCTTGGTCTCTTATGTGTGATTTTTTTTTTTGCTTCTTCATAGCAACAATTGGACAAAGATGTCATAACTGCAATCCATGCATTAAATGAGACCTGGAGGCTATCTTCTTCAGAGAGGATGATCTATTCCATGATTTCTCTATTTCATGAAAACCATGTGACATGTTGTGAAACTTGTGCATTTTTGCACCACCACAGTAGATGAAAGCATACAATAAAGTATAAAATACTAAGGCCCCTAACAACAAAGGAAGTAAAATATACAACTGAAAACCAGAATGGGAATGAGCACTGGGCATATGAAGCTTGCCAATGCACTGAGTTTTCATTCTCCAGACAGCTACATTATTTCCTGTTATACCCATGGTACACTTCCAAAACCAGAGGTTCCAACTGAAGGGAAGGAGAAGACTGCAATTGTAGGCAGTTTAACGAGCACTGAGGATGAGGACAATAGGAATGACTGTACAAAGAGGCCCTCTGGGATGATTGGCTTATTGATTAGGTTTGGAGCATCCCACAAGTGCTTTGACAGCATGTCCTTAAAAGGAGATACTGTGGGAGGTCTGACAAAATAAAGAAGTCTTAAGATTGAAATTTAGGCTAGCAAATGAAACCTGAAGATAAGAACATCCATAGTTGCATAGTTTGAACTCACCATGTACAGTCAGAGTAAAGAGACAGAGAGGCAGAGCTTTAAATGACCGGCTGAGAAAACGTGGCGAGGAGAAGTGAGTAACAGGATTGGAATGTTGGAGCACTTGTTAAAGAATAGGAAAAACCTCAAAATTCATTTTGGCCATGAGAAAAATAGACTTATGAAATTTTAAAAACTTTTCTATGACCATTGTGATACTTAGTGAAAAGTTCAGGAGAATTTTCAGATGTTGAAAAGCAAAAAATTAAAAAACAATGCAGAGGTATGCAGTTCAGACAAAGGGTGCAGTGATGAGAATTCTGCATTCTTCACTAGGGAGGGCTACAAAAGGATATGATAGCACAGTAAAAAATGCAAAAGTGGTAGTTCATGCAGAATCAAACTAAGGACCATATAGGAGAAAGTGATAATATAAAACCAAGGGTTTAAATGGGAACTAGTATAGGTAACTTTAATGCCTAATCAAGCAGCAAAATACTCAGGAAAGTAACAGCAGAATTTATCAGTGAAGGAATAATGATGCCTATGAAAAGAATCTTTACCAACTAAGACTTAAAAAAGAGGACAGTATTAATATTAGCTATTCAGGAAAAGTTCCCGAGTTATTCCAAATTTTTCCACTATGATTAGTTTAAATACAATATTTGTGCTGGAATAATAAAAACCAGATTTACAAGATGGTTGTATTCAGTTAAATAAATAATAAAAAGAAAGTGGAAATCAATAAAGCTGAAGCATATTAATATAGAAATTCTGAATGGGATAGCTGAGACTGTTAAATCACTATGTGGCATGGATGCTACCTAGGGATATCATTTAGAAGACCCACAGCAAATGCACATATCTGTTAAAAGACAAATCTGTAAGGGCAAACAACATAGCTAATAAAAGCAAGAACTCATCTTTCAAAAAAAAAAGAAGTTGTGTCTCAGAGAGAACAATAGAAAGAACCATAAAACTTGCTTTATCTATAAAACCACAATAAAGAAGACAAAAAATGAGTTTGAATAAATCTCTGCAAACAAGCTAATAATAATTGTCTTTTAAGACATCTGGAGGCAAAAGCCTGAGAGGAACTGTGTAAAGCCAGCCCAAAACTGAGATACAGAAGTGCTGAGAGAAGATAAGATCACAAATGTAAAACTTAATACATTATTTTCTTTATTGTTAGTATAGAAAAACTGTGGAATTTTTTCTATCCCAGAACTTTATAGAGGACTCAGGAGAAGGTTAAATTAGCTATAGAAGCAGTTGTGGAACAAACAGACACAACAGTAACAAATCATTTGGATTAGCTGTTACATGCCCAAGAGCTTGAAGAATGAAATAAGGGAACTCTTATGATGTGCAATATTTTGCTTCAAACTACTGTGGCACAAGAAGGCTTGGAGGTATAATATAACACTTTTTCTTTTTTTTTTTTTTTTTTTTTTTTTTTTTTTTTTTTTTTTTTTTTTTTTTTTCCCCAAAAGTTCTCCAGGGAGTCCAGGGGAGCTAAGGATGGATATGACTGACATGTAGAGGCAAAATAGTAGGAGCAGATTCTCTCAAGTCAGAGAGAATTTCCCATACTGAAAAAAGAGAAATCAACTTATTCTCTAAGTAAAGCTGATATTTTGCAGTGCATTCTGAATTCTTTGAAGAGGTAAACATGCAGGCAATTATGTAAAGATGGTTTCAAAACAAATGAAGGGAAGCTGTTTGTTGTATGATATATGATTAATCTGTGTACTTCTGACAGAGGAAGTGGACTCTGAAATTTAACATAAGTTTCAAAACAATGGGGCAACTTGCTGCAAGAAAAGTACATTGAGGGTTGTTAAATATAGACACCATTGGAACTAAATATAATTTGAAAGTAACTTAGTTTTATGAAGTATTGCTTGGCCTGTTTTATAGTTACCATCCAGACACGAGTGTGAGAGACCAAAGGAAGGACCAAAAGGATCCTTCTCGTAGCATGATCTTTTTTACATGCCTGCAAACACACAATACATTTTCAGACTGAGTAAAGAAAGAAGAATTTTTATATGAGAGAAAACTTCACAGTTGCAGATGTGGTTTTGTACCTATGGGGAATTTATAATATATACAGTGGGATTTCAATTCATGGGCAAGGAAGAGATGCAAAGTAAAAAAGCTGATATGATTTTACTGCAGATTCATGCAATATATTATAATACAAATTTGCCTTACTAATAAATTTTAGCAGCTAATTATTTTGGCATCATTATCAAGATTTATGCTTGATTAGTTTCTGCATTTTGAAGGTATGGAATATACAAAACTTCAGTAAATTTATGGAGACAAGTAGGTGACAATCCTCCTAATCATATCAGGCTATGAAAGTCTTTAAATTAGCATAATTCTGAAAAGCCTCATTTAAACTAACTGATGTGAAGCATAATAAATTATCAGTGAATGATCACTGTTTTGAGTCTGTAAGTGTTTTCAGGGACAGATATAATCTTCTGGGCTAAGGCATATAAAAATCTGTTCCTGAATATCATAACACTAATGCTTAGCATGAGCTAGCTCTGCCTTTGGTACTTGGAAGTCTCAAGTTATTTATAAGGAGGTCTAAAATTACCTTTTGTGATTTGAAGGGGTTCATGAAGTTTCTCTTGACAAAATAGTATTTCCCAAATAAATTTTATAGTGTAATGTCATTATGTTCTTTTTAGCCTTCTGATAATTTACATTTTTGTACTGGAGTTTTTCACAGATTTTCTTGTAAACAAAGTAATGTTATTGTAACTGTCTCTTATTATTAACATTCCTCTCTTGGGAAGGAGAGATTTTCTGGACTTCTAGTTTGACCAGCGTGGTTGGAGAGGTGGCAGCCTTCATCCTCCAATCCATGGTCATTGTCCAAAATCTATATAAACTGAAGTAGAAAAATAAACTTCTTTCCTTTACCCTGATGGCATGACTGTGTGTGTGTTGTTCACTGTATGTCCTATAGTAACAATGTAAATGAAATTAACTCAGGCTCAGGCTGGTTTTGAGGAATGATGGTATATATACTCTTAAACATTCAACTCATACTTTCAAATTGCATTTTACATTATTTTAAAAAACAGGATGTCTGATTTTTTTCATCATATACTGTTCTTCTTCCAGGATCTCAGTTTCTTATCTACAGGACTTTTCCAAATCAATACTTTTAGTCATGCTTATTTGAAAATCAGTGCTTTGATACACTACATACTCTTAGGAAATCTGGGTGGGTTGTCGTTGACATCCGTGAGAGTAATGTTTACGGTGGTAGTACCAGCTAGTCCTCCCAGCTGTCCTCCCATGTCCTTGGCTTGGATTAGAACTTGATATTGTTCTTTCACTTCTCTGTCCATATTTGGCAAAGCTGTTCTTATTACACCTATGAGAAGAAAGGGGAAAGAAAAGGAGCAAATAAAGTAGGCTGTGATTGTCTACTCTTACAAATTAATACTGGATCTCTTGAATCAGGAATAGAATTCCTCTGAATGGGTTGATGAGAGGAGGTCAACAAAAACAGGCAAATCACTCAGGCTTTTCCAAAGGGTGTTTGTCAGCTATTCAACCACTCAAAATGACTGTTTCGTCTCTTCAATCAGGACATGAATGGATGAAAGAGAATGAGATGTTTTCACTAGGGATGCGAATGCTGTGATCCACAGCATACCACATCAGAGATGAGGAACACTGCCTTGTACAGAGTAAGGCAACGTAGGAGGAGGTGGCTTTGCATTGCAGAGCTTGCATCTTCAGTTGTTTCCAACCATTCACTTGACAATAAAATCAAGTTACTGTAGGCCAAGACAATGTTCCTCTGTACAAAAGGGGGTCTTTATTAGAAGACTCTTCCTTTCATAGAGAAAGATTTCTTGGTATAGCACAAATATGCACTGAAAATTTGAGGAATTTCCTTTAATAAAAAGTAATTTAAATACCACAGTAAGACATGACTTTTAGTCTTTAGTGATTTTGAACAGCTGCTGTCTAAGCAGATATGCCATAATCTCCCTTCTGATATGCTAAGAATATATAAAATAAAAGAAAGACTTGGAGAGAGAAAGAGAGGGACAGAAAGGGAGAGGTACTACTGAACACATAAATTATCTAATGAGGTTGTATATACTAAAAGGTTTGGGGCAATAAAGGCTTTTTCTTGAAATCAGATATGTAGGAGAAAATACATGACTTTATCAAAATTTTACAAATGTGAATAACATTGCAAAACACTATTTATCCAACAACAATTATCAGAAAATGTCTAGGTGCACATTGGTGCAGTTAACATGCAAAATTGAAAAGTAAACCAGCTGGAAGTATGATTTTCCTGCTTATTACTGGTTTAGAAAATACTATTTTCTAGTATTGAACAATTTGGTGTCAAAAGCAGTTTTTTTACCTGGTGTTAAAATGGGTCTGGAATGGCAAGAAGCAAACTTTAAGGACCATTCTTATCTTTATAGCAACTAACTACTGCTGTCTTAAACAAGCCATAATAAGAACCATTAGTTATAATACTATTTCAGAGTCTAGAAATAACTTTGACCTAAATATGCTATTTCTGAAACCTATTAAAAAGTCCCATTGAATTGAACTCTATAAGAAGTTCCTCTCTTGCCACCTGTAACATGATGATAATGAAAACATTATTAGGAATTGCCATTTTCCAGCCTCAGGATGGCATGTACTATATTGAACACAATTTCCTCCAAACAGAAATCTTGAATTATAAAACTGCAAAAAAATTGTTCATATTAATGAGATTCAGCAAAAGAATATTTTTGCAAATAGGATGAATTTTACTAGGTTTCCTCTTGAATCTCTTAATCTTAATTATTGCTTAATTTGGTATTGTGGAGAATATATGTTCCACAGTATTTTACATCATCATTTGTATATTCATTCCAAGGAGAAAAGACCTGTGGGAATGAAAGGCCTCCTTTGTTACACTAATAAAATGAAGTAACATAAAATTATAGAATCAGAATATGCTAAGTTGGAAGCCACCCATCCTTGAGTCCAACTCCTGTCTCTGTGCAGGACTTGCCAAGAGTCACACCATGTGCCTGAGAGCATTGTCCAAACGTTTCTTGAACTCTGTCAGGCTGGAGCTGTGACCACCTCCCTGGGGAGATGTTCCAGTGCACAACAACTCTCTGGGCGAAAAACCTTTCTCTGATATCCAACCTAAACCTCCCCTGACTCAGCATCATGACATTTCCTCAAGTCCTGTCACTGGTCACAAAAGAGATCAGTGCCTGCCAATCCTCTTCCTCTCATGAGGATGTTGAAAACCACAATGAGGTTTCCCATCAGTCTCTCTTCTCCAGGCTGAGCAGACCAAGTGACCTAAGCTGTTCCTCATACAGTTTCCCCTCAAGGCACTTCAACATCTTCATGGCCTTCCTCTGGATGCTCTCTAAGAGCTTAATGTCTTTTTTATATCATGGCACCCAAAACTGCCCCCAGCACTCAAGGTAAGGTTGCCCCAGTGCACAATCCCCTCCCTTGCCCAGCTGGCCATGCGGTACCTGATGCACCCCAGGACAGGGTTGGCTCTCCTGGCTGCCAGGGCACTGCTGGCTCATATTCAATCGGCCATTGACCAGGACATCCAGGTTCCTTTCCACAGTGCTGGTTTCCAGCCCTTCATTCCCCAGCCTATACACCATCAGGATTGCCCCATTCCAACTGCAGAATCTGGTACTTGTCTTTGTTAAGCTTCATACGTTTGGTGATTGCTCAACTCTTTGTTTTGTCAAAAATCTGCAGGACCTCACTGTCCCCACGGGAGTCGACAGCTCCTCCCAATTTATGTCATCAGCAAAATTTACGTGCTGTTCCTTGCAGTCCTGCATCCAAGTCATTTATGAAGATGGTGAAGAACACTGTGTTGAGGATGGATCCCTGCAGAACCCCACTAATGACAGGTCACCAGTCTGATGTCACCTCATTCACTGTAACTCTTTGTGCCTGACCCGTGAGCCAGTTGCTCTCCCATCAGATGATGTGGTTTTGACCCAGCTGTGTGCTGAACATTTTGTCCAGAAGAATCCTATGAAAGACAGTATCCAAAGCTTTGCTGAAGTTCAAAAGATTATAGAAAAAATTACAGAAAAAACTGAGCATGGGCACACAGCAGGTAGTGAAGAAAAAATGCAGTTTATCTGGTTGATATAGGTGTTCTGGTACAACTAAGTGGCTTTCTCAGAAATGTACCAGGGATTTTTCAAAAAATGAAGAATGGGCTATCACTCCAGTAGTAAAGTTCCAAATCACCGGCTGTTTATTCCTGTCTGGAAGTGTAAGGTCATTCTATATATTTTTCTGGAAAAAAAAACCCAAACCTTTAGCTTCAAAAAAAAAAAAAAAAAAAAAATCAATGAAAATAATTTTTATGTCTAGCAATTCATGGGCAATTTTCCTTTTTCTGCCTACTCTATTTTAAAGGTTTAGATGAAATACCAAGAAATATTATTTCTTCCAAGATCAGTTCATAGGGACAGGACAAATATGAATTAGACTAATCTTCCCAGAAAAATAGAAGACTAAAGTAGAGGTAAGAATCCATGGGAAGGAAAGGGCTACAAATGTTTGTATTTCAACTTCAGCATCACAAATAATATCTAAATTTAAATCAAGGGGTTATTAAAATATAGAGTTCCTTATGTGCATGTAATAATGTTCTGAATTTTTGTAAATCCTATTACCTTAACCTTAAGAATTTACATTATTGTTTAACTGCAGAACCAAATAACTTTGATTTTCTTTTTTGTCTCTTCAGATGTCATCAATATCAAATGTGTAGAAAAATATGGTCTCCATGAGATTACTGAAAAATGAAAATAATATGTATGGGACTTGGGCCAGAAGATTTGCTTTCCAAAGTCATTGACCAGTAATTCAGCAGGACATAATTCACTTTTGTGGAAGAGAAAACACAGGTACCAAAAAAAATCTCCTGCATAAATATTAACATCAGTACTCCTGCTGATACCAATTTGGATTTCTATAATATAACTGAATTATATTATAGTATAACTTTCAGAAGATGGACTAGAATACCAAGTCTAACAACACTTGGTGACATCTAGCCATAAATAAGAATATTGACCTCATAAACATACCAGAAAATTGGATGGAAAGGACATTTTAATGGTGGAAATGGATATTTTCATAAGAAAAGAGAGTATACACAGGAAAGAAAAGAGAAGTTATCTGTTTTAAGAGAAGTTCTCATGCTAAAAAAACCCCTCACATTAAAATCAGAAGAGCAATTTTATAGTATTTAAAAGTGTCCCCCACATACAAGATTTGAGGCCTTAGAATGTGCCATTCAAACAGTTGCTCTCCAGAAGGTACTATATTGCATTTAACCTTCCTGAAATAACAATAAAATCTAACTCTTCCACTTCCACATGGTTCGCTTATCTTCAGTAAAAAGATGAAAAAGATTAGGAGGTCAACAAAGACAAGAAGTAAAAGGAGCAGCTATGACATTCAGACCCATAGAGGTTAAAAATTATGTAAGAGAACTAGTTACATATCAGAGTAAGCGTGTAACACCTATTAGGTGATTTGAGGAAGGAGTATGTGTGCTTGACAAACAAAATCCTTATTTCACACATAAAGTTATGGTCACTGGTTTCACTGTTACTACTTTGAAATGGGATCTTGAGCTAGTAACAGAAGTTTCCACAAACAGATCAACATCTGTGTAGTAGAAGCTAAACAAACAATGTTTGGAACTGTTTGGGAAGGAATAGAGAACAGAAGTGCTATTAAACTGCTGTATGCATCCGTATCAGCTGCCTTCCTGAATACTCTGTGCACTTTTTCACCCTGAGGAGGAGAAGGATGATTATTGTTATGGAATGGCTTCTGTTTAAAGAAATCTTCAATTTTTAAAAGAGTCGATTCAGGGAGAATAGAAGTAGAAATTAACTCTTCACTGTCTTATGAAACAAGTCAAGAGATGCCACTCTTTCAAAAAAAAGGGACAAGAGGAGATGGCTCTTAACCAAATAAACTTTTGCTGTGGAATTTCTAGTCCAGTGGGTATGCATCTACTGTACTACTGGAAAAGTTAAATCTATTGGGTAGTAGACAAGTTGTGGGGGAGAAATACTTTCAGACTTTTAGTTACTTTGAGTCTGCTGGTCACCCAGGAACTTTGTGAGGACAAGTTCTTTGAAAGCTAGAAGAGTATTGAAGGGTGCATCACTAAACACTTACTCTTTATCCCTCACTAGATCTAAGCAGACCATCACTTCTAGAAACATGATACAGGGCAGAAACTTAGTACAGATGTTCATGGGTTCTTTAAATAACTACAAAATTATGTCTCAAAATTGTTTCTGAAATGCAAGCGATGGCAAAACAAGGCAACAACAATACAAAAAAATGCTTATTCATCTTCTGGCAGTTCTGAGTTTGTCATTGCACCGAAATAGCTTTCTTCCCCTTTCCTGTCAAAAGCACCCAGGACAGATTTCTGGCAGTAAAACTCTGCAGTGAAAAACAACTGTATTAACCCCTCAATTATAAAATAAAGAATTGGAAAGACCAGATCTTTAGTCTGCCCCAGACTTCTGGATTTTTGAACAAATCATTAAGCACCATCCTGTGCAGTGTTATTCACATACTGTTTACCTCTAGAGCCATTGTTAGACCCATGAGTAATTCTCATAATGTGAACTTTCTAATGTAGGACACTTTACAGCATATTATTGATTCTTGTAGAAGCATGTATCTATATGCTTTTTTCTTGTGTAGGATTTCAAACTACACTGGGCTACTGTTTCACCAATCTTCCTCTACAGCTATGTCCATTCTTCTAGCATATGAATAATTCATTTAAGGTAATAGCCAGGTTGGTATGATGTTCCAGGGCTAGTAGAGTGCAGGCCATCACCGATGGTTGATTCACAATTGAGTAACAGATGAGAATGTATGACACAGCCATTCAAAGTGCCATGGGAAAAATAATTCTTCCATGTACCACTAACTACTCTATTTTTCTTGTAAAACTTGTACTAAAACTCCAATTTTGGCTCCAGTAAAGCTTTTTCTTGCCACTGAGTTTATACCCATTCTTTACAAAACTGGAATCAAAAATTAAGTGTAAACTACTTTTTTTTTTCCCCCCAGACACCTGAATATGTTACATTTTGAAGTTCAGTTTGAAAAGTAAAATTGCTCACTGCAAATTGCAGTGTGATCTCCTGCTAAATGGAGCATGGAACAAAGGAATGTGTACACTGTAGATGGTGCACTCACAGTCTTACAACACTGCACCATCAGGGCTAAAGGCCCTGAATCTGACATTCAACTACTGCTACATTGGAAGGCGCAACTATTTGCAGAAAGGAGCATATGGATAACTTTCCCTGTTTCCCATCCCACTCAGGATGCCACAATGTGTGTCATTCATCATGTGCATTATCGCTTACTCAACTGAATTACTAAATACAGAATCAAGAATGACATCTAGAAATATAGGACAAGATACCCAATTAACATGTCTACCAACCTCTCAAATACTTCAGTCTCTTTAAACATACTATCTTTTTCTGCACACACATCCAGTAACCCCAGACAAAGATAATATCCCCCAGGAAAAAAGGAGGGAAGGAGATGATTAGCTGTTCCACAATCTCAAATTAGTTCAATATAACAAAACAATAATTGCTGGAGAATCTCTGACTCTATGTTTAGCAAGTAAAAATGCTGAGAAGACCCAAGTTAAAAAACTCAATCATCAGGGGAAAAAAAATTGATACATGTAAAAGATAAAGCTTTATCTAAAAGGAAATGGTAAACCATTGAAAAAAAATAATCATTCAATGTGACATATTTTAGATATTCCAGCACTGCTTGGAGGAGCATGTTTCTTTTGTTTCTACAACACATTGTAATTCATAAAAAGCTAATCAATACTCAAAACTGAATCATGGAAAATTGCTTTCCTGGATTTTGGTCTTATCAACCAGGCCCATATTTATTCATTGATATTGCCTACATGAATCAAAAAACCAAAGCTTACATCTTCCACAGTTGCTAATAAATGATTTACCTGTCTTGGGATCAATGGAGAAATATGGTTGCCCCTGAAGAATGCTGTAAACCACTCTAGCACTGTTTCCATAAGTGGGATCATCAGCATCTGTCGCCTTTACTTGAAGCACATATGCTCCTGCAAAGAAACACAGGTAATCATATTTTTGTCATAGAGCAGCAATCAGGGATATTTCAGACAGTCCAGTTGCCAGTGGATTCTGTTGCAATTCTTGTTCCACTGGAAAAAAGATGAGAATAAAACTGTTAATTCTTTAGCTCCACGTTAGCAACCATCTAGATAATAGCTCAGGCATAAAGGGGAAGAAAGGGAAAGGTATTCACCATCAGAAGATATTTATAAATAGTTTATGATGCATGCATTATTTGCAAAAACTTTTTATATAACACATACAGGATGGAGGTTTGGGAAAACTT
The DNA here is from genome assembly GCA_013401135.1 of Cettia cetti. Lineage (NCBI taxonomy): Eukaryota > Metazoa > Chordata > Aves > Passeriformes > Sylviidae > Cettia > Cettia cetti. The sequence goes on from VZUI01054301.1 coordinate 111,704, forward strand.
AATATAAAATTTTGAAAAAGGATTATACCCCACAACTTTGTGGAAAAGCAGACAACCATGAAAGTAAAATATGGGAGTTGCCTTTTAAACAAGTATTTGGTTAATCAGCTCCTGCATCTTCAGTAAGATCAAGTGAACCAAGCTTTAAGTACATTAAAGAACTGCACTGCAAAACTTCTAAATTTGGAATTCACATTCCTACTGCAGAATGAAATTATGTGTTTAATTCAGATAGTTGTCTTCAAAAGCCAGACTTGAGTATCCTTGCCCTTCTCATACTGCTCAGTAAGAAACAGAAGTACTGTGGAGCAAGTATAACTTGTCACTTTGTTTTCAGCCATAACTATAGGCCAGATCTAGTGCAGTTTTCTTTACATTACAGCTTAAAACAGACAAAATGCAAAAGAAATACACATGAAAGCAGAAAACTCACTGCAAATGGCAACAGTTTGCAGCAATATCTTGCTTCTCATGCTGGTTGCTTATCTAGTTACTTGCATTTTCTCACTGTGCCATAATTAAAATAGTTTACAAACTGTAATCTTCAGCAAAACAAACTGTCACGTTCTTAAACTTTCCCATCAGCTTTAAACAATTGTTTCCTATGATCTTCTGTGCAATTCAATGTTGAAATTTGCAGTGCTGATTTGGAGTGAAGATTGCCTACACGAGAAACAGCACAGTGATGTGTATTATCTCCGCCATTCCTGTTTTAAGCAGCATTGTGTATTTGGAGGTAATTTGACATTTTTTCAAGAATATCCTTGGAGTACTGCAAGAGCTTTAAGACTGCTACTGTTCTGCAGTGAAAATCAGGATGTTTGGAGAATGTTCAGAACTGGAAATGAACCTCAATGGACTTGTAAAAGTTTAGTCCTGGGGATACCTCACTGAGAGATGTTCCACATGAAAGGTCTTATGAATTAGGCAGGAAAGTTACAGCAAAGGTTAACTGTTTGGAGGATAATTTTTCCAGTGCCGAGCCCAGAAAATCTTGTCATATGAGGACTGACACTGGTGCTAAAAAGTTTGGTACTAGCATTGTAAAAACACTTGCTGAGTGATGGCAGCAAGACTCAAGCATCAGACTTCTCCTGTTACAGTTTATTGAGCAAGAGAGAATGAAAAGCTATTCCAAGAGATAATCTATCTCCTGAGGAAAACACAAAAATATGTTACTTGATTAGCAATCACTTTTTACAGTTAATGGGCACATCTTATTCTTAATCTGACAGAATTTTCATTAAAATCAACTTCTAAAAGAAAATATTAGCAAATAATAAGTGAATGAATGAAAATAAACACCACAGCTGAATCCATAACTCCTCACTCAAAAATGTGACAATGCAGCGTGAAGGAAAAAGACACTGGCCATCAAACTGCCTGAAAATTCTGTCACTGACCGAGGTGCTTGATGACCCTTGCACGTACGGATTACTAGTGTAGATATTCCTATGTAGATGCTCCAGGTAGTCCAACCTTATTACTCAAAAGGAGGAAGAAATGTTGATTTACAAACTAAGTTTTATTGAGGGAGACATAAAAAGTCTGATAAACAGCTGGCACTGAATTTGAAAAACAATCCATTTCACATTGACAGCATTTTCAACTGTATTAACTCATCTGTCAGATCTTTTCAACTAACAGAAATATGTAAAACTTATATTTTTATGAGAGATCTGGCATGTTGGTTTGTATTTTTTTATATGTCTCCAGTCATTTACTTATTTAAATGCATACTTAATGTTCTAAATGGGTTTTCTGAAATTGGTTTCTCATCCTTTCAGTATTATCAAGGATTGCTCTTTGTATCTAACAAGCTTTATATTTTATTGCAAAGCATGAAACCAATGTATTTTTAAAAGTAGATTCTAAAATAAAATTATATTTTTCCAGGCAAGAATGCAGGGCACTACAGCTGTAAATCTTTAATGCACAAAAGTAGTGAGGAGGGATCACATTAAGTATAGTTCATGACATTTAAAATATATACTTACATTATTATATGGAGTAATGAAATTAACAAAAAAGACACAATATTTATTTTTTTGAAAATACATTTATGATAGTCAACATTTAAATATATTTTTAAACATATGTAATTTAAAGCATTATAGAATGCAGAAAAAAGAATTATATTCTTTAGTTATTTAGGTTTTAGAAAGAGAAAAAAGTTACGTTAACCATTCACACAGCCCAAGAAATGGTATGGAATTTAATGATTGTGTTTTGTTTGAAAAAATATAAATGGTATTGAGGACTAAAATACTGTACATCACAGCAAGCATGCTCACGTGAATTTTACTCTAGCTAAATTAAAGGAGATTTATCAAAAAGTGCAAATTGAATAGAGCCAAAGATCTTTAACTTGTTGGCAAAATTGACAGAAATAACACTAATAAAAGCCTTTTTGTTCATATCAGAATAACTGGAAGGAACTGTAAGACATCTGAGTTTATACTATAACAGAAATATTTATGAAATATTGATTTGACTTCTAGAACAATTACCATTTTTTTTCTGACAGTCTCTCATTGGTAAAAATGCTATTTTTCCAAAATAAAAAGAATCTTTGAAGGAAGAGCAGTATTTATGAAATCTCTTCCCATCCAAGAAGTACTAGAAAGAAATTAAAAAATATTCTAATAACTAATGGTTTGAGATTTTCAAATTGCTTATGAATGTCAAAATTTGTTAAAAAATTATGTTTAGACCCTTCAAAATTTTGAAACAGAGTATTTAATTCATTGATTATCTTTCCTGGTGGTTTTTTGGGGGGTGTTTGTTTTTGTTGTTTGTTTTTTATAAAAGACTAAAATATTGACCGTCGGTAAGATTTCAACCTGGAAGTAACTTTTACCTTCACCAAAGTGTAGGTGGGTGGGATATCTTGCTCTCTGTGGAGCTATTGCTGTCTCTCAAAGTAATCAAGCATGAAATCTGAGTTTTTTATATTTAGTTTGTTGACCTGAAGGGCATGACAAAGAATACAGAAAACTTGACTGGGACTAGATAAAATGGTTATTTCATTGTAAAGGCAAATGAGATTATTCAATGCTATGAGAATACTTATTTAGACATTATTCTTGAAAAAAAAATAAATTCACAGTCAATAGAATTGCAAAGACAAGCTAGAAAGGAGATGGTGATATGTTTTTTCTTTTCTTGTTAATAACAGCTTAGACTATATCTGCAAATCCCATAAAGCTTGGTTACAAAAGCCAAAATTCAATTAAGTGGCAGCAGGGCATTGTTTTATACAAAAAGTGAGGGTGGCCTGCTTTGATGCTTTGAAGATGTAAGAGAAGGCTGGATGGAAGCAGTAAGATTTAAAGGTTAATTGAGAAAGGAAGGGATGTGGAAATGATAGCAGTACTTCTTCAGGTGTCCTATGGGGTCTTGCTACAGCCTCTCTCCACTCCACAGAGATCACAGGTTCAGTCAGAGCAGGTGACTCAGGCCCTCATCCTGCCAAACTTTGAATTTCTCCAATAACAAAGATATAATTTCTTTGGTGATCCTCTCAAGCAGATTCCTACCTCAACACTTCTCCTTTGAAGTTCAGGGTTCTGATTTTGCCTTTTTTTTTGTCCACTTTTTTCCCGTCTTTTGTTAGTAGGAAATGAGTATGTGACATTGTATGCGAATTTTCATGGAATTACTTTTTGTAATGGACTACTAAAGGTGGTTTTATCTACTTCATGGTGAGTAAAGACATGATTCCCTTGTAGAATCAGAAGAACTGTCATCATCTTGCTGCACAACCTCTCCCCTTCCACATGCATTATTTAGTGCTTTTGAAAGAAATTAGATGATTGCAAAAATATTTTTTTATGGGCAGGGGGAAGGGAGAGCACAGCTGCTGGCAGAGAAACTATTTTGTGCAATTTTCTTTCTAAACAATTCCAAAAATAGCACCATGGCAACCCAAACAGCATTCATCTTCTTATCAGAATTCAAGTAAAAATCTAATCAACACATTTCATTGTTGTGGGTTTGGGGATTTTTTTAAGTTAAGGGGAAAAAAAAAAAAAAGGTAATTTATGGCTCACTGCAGCACTACATTGCAATTCAGATCAGGAGATTCCATGTCTCAATAAATATTCCCCTGACCTGCCAATAGTAGTTTCAGCAAAACTCCAGTGCTCAGAAGACATGTGCATTTGTAAAGAGAGATGCTGACATTGCCCTTTTGGGGCTTATCTTTCATAGAAAAATTACCAATAATAAGTTTTGAACATATATTCTGGACGCTGACTCCCACAAAAGTAATGTGAGAAAGACATATTTTACTTGGAAAAGTCAGTTTCCAGTTTATATATTCATGGCTGTGCAGCCCTGATAATAACACAGGCTTGCTGGCTCCATCAATATCTTGAACACTAGACACAATCAGGGAAGCACACTTTATTCCTGTTTTGCATTCCAGACATCACTCTGAACATAGATATTTCTCTCAGCTGTCAAAAGCAGCCATGGCCACAAAAAGCAATACTGCCATTCCCTTCTGTAATTGATGAAGAATAGAATAAACTATTTTACTAATAGTTTTGCTGTGCTGGTATCTAAAAGCAGCTGTTGCAAATCTCAGCATTTAGTGGATAATCAAGCATATTTCAAGCACGTTTAGAACAACATTTAACTTGTATTTGCAACAATCCAGTATGGGAGCATGGAAGCTATTTTTTTTCCTACTAGCCTTCCCTATCTCCCTCATGGATGATGAAGGTAAACAGGGGAAACCTGCTGTGGGGGTTTTAGCTAATTTTTTAGCTTAGAAATCAGTGAAGCATTTATTTTCTTTTCCCGTTTTTTTGTTTGTTTGTTTTGTTTTGTTTTGTTTGTTTTTTGGTACCATCATCTGTTGGGGTCATCCAGAGTTAAGCAACTCAGTCTCTCAGTCTGGCTAAGCTAATAATGCCTGTTATTCATGGAATATTTATTTATTAATTTATTTTTATTAATTTAGGCTATTCATTTATTTATAAAGACATTCAGCTGCTTACATAGTCTCAAGGCTGTGATAATGTTTACAGAGGTTAAACTTCTGAAGAAAATTAGGAGCTTGAAATAGTAGCTAATAGTCTATACCCAATATGCACATAAGGAGTGGCCTGGTAAAGTAACTGCTGGAAATGATACATAAGGAGAATGGCAGAGGAGGCAATTAGCAAATGCGAAGTTTAATATCTATCTGCTTGAGAAATACACCTCTGGAGAGTGATTTTTTTTTTTTTCTTTCTGTTTCCAAGATTATTTTCCTCTTACCAATATGACAGAAGTTCTTCTTATAGATATGAAATTTAGCAAATCAAAAAATTTAACTTTGACTTCTGCTTTTATCATCTTGACAACTTGATTAGTTTTCAGGCTATGACTCAACAGGGACTTAAGTCTGCCATTATACCAGGTTAGGATAGGTGAGATAAATAAAAAAAGTACACTTTCTAATCATGATAGCTGTGCTGGCAAATCTCCCACTGCAGATGTTTCTGTGCTGATAAAAACATTCTTTTGCTGCCTTAGTTTATGTTTTTCAGGGAGGTCATTTAAGTTGTATTCAAAGAACCTTTATGATATCAAATGCTATGTCTCAACCAGACAACTGTTCCAAAAACACTGTAGGAAATCAGATGTCTCCTGGGAAATACCTTCTTCAATGGAATTGCAAAATAATAATTTTTAGCCCTACTCAATGCAGTGAAATCTTAAAAGTTTGAAGAAAAATTACTCAACCCTAGAATAACAGTACAAAGAGTTGCTACTCATTTATTAATCTGTAAAGTTGTTTCAGTGTGATCAAAATATTTTTTAAGACTTAAAGAAAATCCAAAGTATTAAGTTCAATTTGAGCAAGGAAAGTGATATACTGGAACTGATTCCAAGCTGATGCAACCTGATGGTTGTCACAATGTTTACCTGGACAGGATTGTTAATATCAGCTGCGTGCCCTTTCAACAATGTCGATTCTTCTCATGCCATGTAAAAGAGTACTAGGTAAAGAATTTTTAAGCATTCACTTTTCTCATGGAAGAGAGCTTGGAAATTCTTAATGTGTGGCAGAGAACTTGAAATTGTGACACTCCTCCTGACAGCCTCCAAGTCTTCTTGTCCCCAAAATAAAGTATGTCAAAAATGGCCATCTCATAAAGAACTCAGGAGAGAGTGAGTCACAGTGTTACTTCTGCTATTTTATGGTTTGAAGTTTTCATGAGCTGGAGTTTCATACATCAGTTCTTCAAATGTCAAATGATTTATTCAAAATGTAGTAATAAGAAAACTCGAGCTTTACAGAGGATACAAGAAAAAAAAATACTGTGAAATAAATGTCATTCATAGTGAATGTCAGCTTAAGAGACCTGGTTTTGAATCTCAATAGATGTTCTAATGCGATATGGAGGCTGGGCCATTTGTCCAACAGATATTGGAACTGTTTAGAAATAATTTAATTCTATGTTCACTGTATCTTTAGCTAAGCAAAGTTAATTTCTACACCAGTATTTGGTGAAAAAATCTTTTAACTTTTGAATTAAATAAATAAGTTTATCAAGGCCTTTTCCATTATATTTAAAGTCATGCACTTAAGGCTCGAGAATTGGTAGCTGAATTAAATACTTAAGTGTTAACATTTCAAGGCAAAGACATTTGGAGATGTTGATAATTGAGCACTTCTAAAGTTTGCATTGCCTGTATCACATTTCTTCCTACCTACTTAAAATGTTGGGGTTTTTTGTATTTACCACTTTTTTTTCCTACTCAAAATCTACAAATATCTTGGATTAGGCAGAGTCATGATAACATGCAAAAAGAACTTCAGAATACATCAGTGACTTCTACACAACTGAGTATGCAATGAGCTTCTTGGTGAAAGTTGCTGACTTTAATTATTTAATCAGAATATTGCTTTGAAGTGGTTCCTGCTACTTGAAGATCAAAGTACTGAAGAATCCATAGAATTTTACTCTATACATTTACATTAAAATTTAAAATGTAATCTTATTCATTCAGTGACTTAATTCATAATGTCAATACTATTCTACATAGCTCTCTACATCAATATCCAACTACACTAACCTTCTGTGGTGAGAGAAGACAGTAACCCCATACATCCACCAAAGGGTATGACTATAGGGGTTTCAGAACATGGAACAACACAGATATCCTCAGGCTCGACAAGAGGTTCCCCTCCTCATTTGCAAGAATAAAAAAAAGGAAAATGAAGGATTGCTATTTTAGGTGACATCAGGCACATCCTCCATCACAAATGGTATTTCAGAAAAAAAAAAGGTGGAAGAAATCCAGCATCTAAAAAACACTCAGGATAATAAGCCCCTGTGTAAGTCCTGGTCTGATTCTTACCCACAACCAGTTTACACCATGAAACATACCATTTCCAAATACCTCTTACCTTTTACCACAATGACTAGATAAGTTATTCCTAAAACAAAGCTAATTAACTAATTTCTCTTTCTATAAGAACAGTACAAGAAACTGAAGGGAGACAGAAGTTTACAATGAATGAACAGAGACAGCTTGAACTGAGCTGACTGTGGTGACTCTTCTCATCTGAGCTTTGTGTTCCCTCTCAGAAATCCCATCCTTGTTGTAGGAACGACCCAGTGACTTATAAAGGTACAAACTGAGGTGAACTTCAGATTTTCTTAATAATTCACAGAAGTTGGTGGACTTTGAACATGCAGCTGAATCATCCTTGCATCAGAGACTCTTGAGAGAGAGTGGGAACAAACAACTGGCAACAAAAAAACATGCAGACATTAAGGTTATGAGTGGACAGACTTTAAATAGAGCCTTTATGTTAATGGTAAGCACATAATTAATTCCCCTTTGTTCTTTTACTAGAGGGATTGTAGCATCATTGTCTTTAGAATTTCTCAAAAACAGATTAGACATCCATTAGGAATGACATATATGTGGTGACCCTCACAGATATGCATTTAGTGAATTTGAGATTCGTTCTGTCCCAGCTTTGTGGTGACATGTACTGCATAAACAGAGAACAGTTCTCCCTTCAGAGAACTATTGTATCCTTGTTCTTATGGCTATGATAGAAGTGCTTTAATGTTCAGGAGTGCACTATTGAAGCAGAGCTCTCCCTTGTCCTCAGTAAACTCTTTCAGCATGTGAATTGGATTATTTTGGGTTAAAGCTAAGGTGGAGGGTAGGTGTGCACTTGATGCAGTGCTACTGTTAATAGGTAGTTCATAAGAGCTCATTTGAAACCACAAGGGTTTCAAATGCTCTGGATGCCAATTTCTCATCACACACTGTCTCATCACACAGCTCTGTTTCTATTGCATCATGCTACTGCCCAGTATGACATCACATCATTTTTAGAGCCTTATGGAGCATTACTTAAGTGTCATTATTATTTCACATCAGGAACAGTTGTAACTTAATTAGCAAAAATCTATGAAGTTTTAACTGAAGATAGAAAATGCTATCATAGTCCAACTCCACATATTTGACCAACTTCATTGCACTGAAAAGAGAACATTTTAGTGATTAGGAGAGAGAAGGAATTCAAACCACAAGGTCATATTTCACATATGGAAGTCTAAAATATACACACTTATAACTGACCATGACTCTCCTGTCTCAAATCTTAGTGTGACAACTCTCTCCTTTTCATGTCCTTGCATTAGATTTTGATATTTTTCTCATAAAATCATATTAAATTATTCTAGCATACCAGTCTGATTTTTTGTTGATCTGAATGGTAAACCAAATTTTGTATTTGCTTCATAATTTGGATCAATAAAATGCCTTGATAATATAGTCTTAGTAAACAAAACCTCAACCATTTGTGGTTCTCAGCAGGCAAATTTCTGGACTGTGTGCTGCCAGAATAGGGACTTACATCCAGTTTTGTAAGGAAAAGTTAAATGAACCGAAGAAAATGTCAATGTTTCACTGGAGGAATGCACTTCCCAGGAATAACTGGATGTTCTTTGCCCAAAGGTCACAGAAACATGCTTTTCATTTTTTTCTGCCTTACTAAGCACAACTCAATTTCAAGATACTGTGTGCAGAGTTTTTCTCAGCATGAGGAAAGACTGAAACAGAAGATGGTAACAGAGAGGTCTGATCCTGTTCTTAATTCAATATCAGAGTGTTGCTCAACAACACATTTACTATTTCTTAGGTTCTCCATGAGAAAATGAAAACAGGAACCTCAGTGGTAGATACTGTTCTAAGTTTAATGTGCAGTGATTTTTGGTGCTCTGTAGTGTAATGGCAATAGAGATATCTTCTGTTACATCATTGATCATGACATAATAATATACATAATTTGGAAATGTAGCATTAGGCAGAATACGACACCACCCCGAAGTAAGGCATAAAGCAGCACATCCTATTTTTCAAATTCCTAAAATTCGTAACTTTGAAAGAATTATAGACTACAGTCAAGAAGCAGTCAAATAACAATCTCGAGAGCTGAGAGAATTACAAAATACTGCTCATTTTAAACAACATTTTATGAGAGGATATTTTTTGACAGAAGAAAGCATCTTGCAACCTGTGGTGGTACAAATAACTAATATCCTTTTTATCAGTTTGTTAAAATCTGAAAGTCTGTGTGGCTCTTGGAACAAACAAAAAACCTGAAGCAAAAATGTGATTTTAAGTTAATATAATGCTTATTGATACATGAAAAGAATTCCAGTTTTGCACACGGTAAACAGGCAAGAGCAAGAAAGCTTTTGTTTCCAGGGTCACATTAGGAGTGGAAGACACTCAGGTATGCTATGGGAGTTGTCAGTTCAGACGGTTTTTTTGCCTGAGGAAGTTCAAATTTGTACTGCCCATCTTTCTGGAAAATTTTGTACATGCAGCTGCTTATGTACTTCTATATTTCATTTCATCATTCACAAAGGTATATGCCTGTTTTCCAAAAATGTTTGAAATATTTCTCATGCGATGTTACTCTTTCTTTCATTATGTTCCATCTCAGTTTTTTCCGTATGAGCACTCGTGATCAATTGAAATTTGTGCTTTCAGAAACATAAAATGGTATTATCAAGTGAGTCTGAAAGACATGTATTTATCTATAAGTGGATTAGGACCACTGCTGGTAGAAAAACAAAAAGAAGTTGAATCTTCTACATAAATTAGATTACTGCATAAAAATTTTCACTGACACATTTTTGTGTATGTATAATTGGCCAACTGGTAAACAGATTCAAGACATCTTGAATTGAGCTTTTAAGTGAGTGAACTCTTCACTGACGCAACATTGACTTTAGTAGCATTCTTGCCTTTTGTGACTCAGTTTTAACCTCTTAAGAGAGATTCGAGGCAGTGTTGTGACAACTAAGAAATATGATGGGGAATATGGAGAAGAAGGAGGTTTGAAGTATGGGACAAAATCCCCACCTCCTCTGTTTACAGAAGACTATAACTCTAAGATTGCTCTATTTTAAAATTACTATTGTTTTCATCAATGTGTCTTAATTGTGGATACTGAAGTTTTACTGTTTAACTTCAGGCACTTGAGACTTCAATCTCAGCACTCTGAAAGTTAATGTACATGCCCATTGCAACATACGGGCAGTGTTCATTTATCAATTAAGTTTTCATTCATCTGAAATAAGGCCTAAAAATAAGCCTGAACCCTCATGAGATAGTCTGTGTTATACTGGCTGTGTGGGTTGTGGCAGCAAAGCTTCTAACTGGAATGATGCCAGATCAGATGAAAAGCCAACCAGTGGTCCTGGGGTTATTCCAGGTGATATTGGAGGCTCTATTCATGTAAGTGCCGCTCTTTCCTGTGTGTCAGAGGTAAGTCCAGACCTCCACTCCCAACAGTTCTTGTTTAGCCATGGCTGACAAAAGAAACTGTTCTCAAAGCTAGTAAAAAAAGCCTATCTTCTGGCAAAGTGTAATTATTATCCTTATATTTTAGCCAATTAAGACAATTTCAGCTCATTTTATGCTGCACTTCCCATTTTAAAGTCCTGTTTGGGAAGGCTGAGATCCTGTTCAACCTAAAATTAACAACAATCTTGTCATTGCCTTGGATAGCAAAGGATCATATATGTAAATACTCCTGTTGTTTTGAAATTCAAAATCTATCTAGCTCTGTCACTAGATAAAATCAGATGCTTCTCATCAGGTAGATAATTATCCAGAGAAAATGGATAGAATTTAAATTTTCATATTTGACTTTGTGAGCTATAAATTGGTTTTGAGGTGCCTTTCTGTTGGAAATACTGACTCGCATTGCCTAAACGATTCTTCAAGCATTCCTTTCTTCAAATCACTAACTGACAATGCATTCTGTATCCACAGTATGTGATTCAACTCTGTGGAAACTCCTAAAATACAAAACATCATGTCACCTATCTCAGATAAATACAAGAAATCCAAAATTTTTTGCTCCTCCTTGCAAAGAGACATCTAACATGTTCAAAAAAGGAGTGTTTAGATTCCAAGTTATTTAAAATCTTATGTTTCTTATTGCATTTTTCTAACTTACTAGATCACTTTGAAGATTTCAGCACTTACAAAACATGGTAGCCTAGGTTTTTTTACCAAATTTACTTAAAACTGGCTCAGAAAATTTTCAAAAGTTTTTAAAAACGTACTTCAACCTGTGTGTCACAGATGCTAGAGGCGACAAAACCCCCCAACCTTTAAGAAATTATCATTTATTTCCCAAATCTAAACATTTTTGACATAATTTTCTGCCTCAAGAGCCACAATCACATTTGTCAACTTAACTGATCCCTGAAATTAGATCCAAATCAACAGGGATAAAATTAGTAGGAAGCCTCAGGCATAAGACAGCAGTTGTCTTTAGCATTCATTTTTGGTTTATTAACTGCTAAAGATCTACAGCAAATTAGATCAAATGATGATACTGCAGTCTGGCTGAATAATTCTGCAGCAGAACAACTTTTTTGTTTGTGGTTTTTTGATGGTTTTCTTGGGTGTTGTTTTGGGGTTTTTTTTAATTGGTTGGTTTTGTTCAGTTTGTTGGGGTTTTTTTGTTTTGTTTAGTTTGGTTGGTTGGCCAGTTTTATTTTTTAATTTTTCTACAACTCTGGAACCCTTTAGATGAAGTGGAGTACATGTATCTGCAAAGGCACATTGGGGTACTCAAACTTCCAGCATGTGAAAGATAAGTTCTCAAATTTCCTCCCAAATTTATTAAGACTTCTAGTCATAGAACAAGTTACCATCTAGAAGCAAAATCAATCCAAAACAACAAAAATGCCAAGTCATCTACTGAGCTGCTAGAAGTAATTTTTCTTTAGAGAACGGTGATACTTTAACTCGACTGCAGCTCTTCTCCTTGGCTGCTGAGAAGATGCATACCTTTTGCAATTTCCAGCCATATTCCTAGTGCCATTCCCGTAGTCTCCATCTAGTGAACCACACTGAGTTAATTTATCCAGTCTAAGCCACAGTTTCCCATAGTTACTTGCTACCTTTGCTTACCCTCCCTCTTTCTCCTGACATGTACCCTACTGTGCCTGTTATGCAACCGTCCCCCTTGTGCCCCTGTTTCTTTCTCCTCTGGGTTTTTCACTCTTGAACCTTGTCCAGGTCTAGCTTGATAAATGTTCCTGAGGAGCTTCTATTTTCCCTAGATTTCTCTCTACAGAAAAAAAAAAAAAAAAAAAAAAAAAAATTTAAAAAAAAAAAAAAAAGAAAAAAGAAAAAAAGGAAAAAGAAAAAAGATAAAAAAAGAGCCGTTTGATAGTGTTTCCTTCTCACTAAAGAATCTGCTTCTGGATGCAGCACATGCAGTCATTTTTCATTCTTCAACACTTCTCATCTCGTCTCCCTTTTATTTTATAAAATAAAATTATATTCAAATTATTTTTGACACATTTTAATCTTTTTAATCAATATGGGATGAATAAATGTGAGACTATATTTTCTGGAAATGTATTGCAAATGAAATATTTCACACCGCATTACAGCACATAGTGCCAAGAGTAGACTTCATGTCAAGATACTGACAAAAATATACTAACTAAATAATGGACACCTTAAGAAATCTAAGCAGTGTCAAGCCACTTACATTTTTCTGATTTTTAATTTATTCATTTTCCTTACTATAAAGGCCTCTATGATTTTTCTTTTTAATCATCAAAAGTTTTTTAAAAAAGGAAATTAATAGTAATTTATGATAGTGGGCACTAGTTGAGGAGAAATGTATAGGAAGACAGTGGAGAAAACGCACTCATTCATTTCTTTTTTATTGCAGCTAAATATAATGCAGAACACAGTCTGATTTTTTTTAAATTCAGTAGGCATGTGAAGGCCACACTGAATGAAGAAATGTGTTCTTTGACCATTTTGTAAAAATGTCTAATTAATTTTCTTTTGTCACTTTCAATATGTTTCTATTTGATGCTTGGGACTACTGGGGTTCCCAATGGTAACTGAATTTTGCAGTTGAAAATTACTGTCTTTAAGTAATTCTAAGAATTTCTCACTGAAAACTCTTAAGCACACATCAAATGCTGGTTGTGGCTGCACAAAGAAAGACTCAGCTTGGTTATAATTATTATTTTACATTGCCTTGAATATTATTTGTTTATTCAGAATAATTGCAATTTTTTTTTTTTTGAAAAGTCACCTGCAATATTTTCCTCTTCACTATAAATGAAGATTATATGTTCCTGAAATATTCTTCTCATAGACGACCATGCCGGAGCAAGGGATCCCCTAGACTGCATGCTTTTTGACAGAAATGAGATCTGGGAATGTATCTGGCTCATCCAGTTACCTGATAAGTTACAAGTGCTGCAGTGTAGCAGGGCAAATATGATGGGCAGAAGTGCCAGTATATACTGTTGTCAAAGACTCCCATGGATACAGGTCACCTGTGTTACCTGCATAGGAACTGACTGGATAACTGAGATTCCCAATGTTGCTGGCAACCAACAGAATGCATTTACCAAAAACTGTCATTGTATTTGAAAAGCAAGAACTACTACTACAGAAGTCCTCAAATCAACTGAGTTGCAATGTAATAAAAGAGTAAATGAAGGCACTTGTATCCCCCCAAAGACTCCTTGAATCTATATATTATTCGAATTTCCTGTACTTCATTACAATGTTCAGAAAACTATTTCACAGGATTATAGAATAGGTTCTTTAATAGATGCTCATAATTATGAACAGAGAGTTCAAGTAAACACTTAATAAATTGTTTCTCACTAATTTTCTTTGTTCTCTTTATTATTCACACAGCATTTATTGTGCAAAAAATAATGGTAATTTTCCAAAATGAGCAATGGTGAAAATTATGTTGTTAATAACTGTTACATTTCTTTGTATCTTATTTAACTTTTAGCACTTATTGCAAAATATTTAGTTTTATGGTAGAGGAACAGTCTCTAAGTTACGACTTTGCTTTCCAGGAAAAATTTTCCAAAGGATAGATCCACCAGATGGTGCCATTCACCTTGCCAGATGAAGAATTTGGTCCATGAAAGCTTCCAATATCCTATTCATATATAATAGTTAATAGTCAATATATCCTTGTTCACCATTTTGTCAATGTCCTATACATTTATGAGTGTTATGCTGATTTTTATTTAAAGACTTAAACTCTCATACCATCTCTTTCTTAAGGAAGGGTAGGTGGGCAGAGACAACCCAACATTATCCAGTAGCAGAATGTTCAGCTTTGGGTTTGTTTTTTTACTGAGAAGAATAAAAACACAAAGCTGTAAGGAGTGGCCAATACCCCAGAGTGCTCTGCAGCCCTTCAGAAGGGCCTTGACAGGCTAGAGAAATGGACAGAGAAGAACCTTCTGAAATTCAACTAAGGCACCTGGGAAGGATTAAGGCCATGGACCAGGACAGGCTGAGGGCTGGAAAGCAGCTCTGCATAGAGGGACCTGGGGGTCCTGGTGGACAACAAGCTGTTCATGAGTCAGCAGTGTGTCCTTATGGCCAAGAAAGTGAAAGGTATTCTGGGGTGAACTAGAAAGAGAATTCCAGGTCAAGGGAGGTGATCCTGCCCTTCTGCTCAGCTCAAGTGAGAACACCTCTGGAGTGCTGTGTCCAGTTCTGGACTCCTCAGTAAAAGAGAGGTATGGATCTCCTGGAGAAGGTCCAACAGAGGATAACAAAAATGGTGCAGGGACTGGAGTACCTCAGGAAAGGCTGAGAGAGTTGAACCTGTTTTATCTGGAGAAAGACAACTGGGAGAGGACTTAATTAATATGTGTAAGTATCTGGAGGAAAAGTGTCTGCAGGATGGAGCCAGACTCCATAAGACAAAAGGAAAACAGGCAGAAACAGATGCACAGGAAGTTCCACCAGAACATGAGATGACCAAGCACTGCAGAAGATTGCCCAGAGAGGTTGTGGTCTCCCTCGCTGGAGATATTCCAGAACTGTCTGAAGGCAATCCTGTACCACGTGCTCTAGGATTGCCCTGCCTGAGCAGGGAGGTTGGACCAGGTGTCCCACTGTGATATCTTCCAACATGACCCACTCTTGTGATCCTGCAGCTGATGCAAAGCTTGTATGAGATCACATAAAATAGTAAAAGGTAAAAAGAAAACCAAAACCTTCTACCTTAGTCCCCTACATTTTCCCTCAGTAGGAAGCAACCCAGGTTTATCTACCAAAACTGCTCAGAATGATTTACCATTGGCTAATATATTTAATTTATCTTTTTTTTAAATTTTGACCTCTAGATTTGACACAAGGTGGAGCTGAATCTATCCATTAAATTCACGGGTTTTTCTGATTAACTTTAAATGGCCATTTCAAATTATTATTATTTCTTCTCAGAGAATCAATATTTTTACATCTATTTTTCTATTATCATTCCTAAGCCTTAAATAGCAAATACAAGTCTAAATTCTCATTTTAGCATGAATTTTACCCTCTTTCTATCTTCATACCATATTTTAAGTAGTATTCAGTTTTCCCTGATCCTTCATTTGAATACAACAGAAGACCATTGCACAGGGTTCTACATCTTTACCTGGTCTAGCCTTAATGAAAATACATTTTTTTTCATCAAGATTAATGTAGTATTTGTCAGAGAGGGCATTTTTAGTCTTCATCTGTCTCCATTTCCCAGAAGTGACTCCCACAACCCATTCCACAAGCTGCCTGTCATTATTGTTCCCATTACAGAAATGACAGTAGACCAAACACATCTAGAACAATCAGCAAGAAAGTTTGAGGTGCCTGAGAAACAAGGCACTTATCTAGACGTAAACACTGTTCTTACTGATAAAGCACAGGCTAAAAACAGATTAGACACTGACTAAATGGTTTGCTTCTAATTCTGGACACTTTCCTATATGGCTGTGTGCCAACACAAGGCTAAAAGCCACACAGGCAGGCATAACCATGCTCATCCATTCACCTGAGATACAGGACATGTCAGTCTCTGCACAGACATGTGCTAATGAGCACAGGCAGTGCTGGGAGCAAAGCTGCCTCTCACAATGCATACCCAGGGATTTTGAACAAATGCCTACAAACTCCATGCAAACAAATGTTTCTCTATTTAATGCAATAAATTCATACATTGAGCCAAAAAATAAAGCATCTATAATGTCCAGTTCCATTTTCATCACAACTCTGGAAATCCCTGAAAACAGACTCCTCTGAGGAATCAAAGTGCCTCCTTGCTCAAAGATACTTTCCCATTTAAACTTGGAGTCTCTCAAACTTTACTCAGGACAATGCTAATGGATTTTGGCAGAATTCTTGCCTTTATAAGCATATTCTCTGCCTGATGTATTCACAGAACACCTTAGCTTTTACTTTCTTTTGACTGGTTCTCCATTTATGTATTTTTCTATGTATTTTTCCTTAAACTAAATGTAGTTAAAGCTGACATCTTTGACATAATTATTTTGCATATATAAATGCTTACAAATTGGATCTGTAGCCTGAATATGGCATATATATTTGCTTGTGTGTGTGTATATATGTATATATTTGTTACTGACTTGAGAAAGTTAAAACTTCTAATTTATAATTAGCAGGATTCCATACTCTATCAAGCCCCCCTTTCTTGGGGTTTGGATCTGCTTGGTTTTCTTAAACTGATGGTGGTAATAACAGACTTGCACATAAAAACTACACAATGTCAAGACTGTTAATGGTGAATCACACAATTGCTAGAAAAGCATTCTGTAACAGTTTCTTAGCTTTTTTAGGGTAATAATTCCCTAGTCAGAAAAAGGAAGATTGATAAGCACATCAAAATTAATTTATTTTAAAAAACACTATTTAATGAGAAAGGTAAGTCATGTTAGTTTCTAGGTACCTGGGGATCCAGCCAAATCTGCTGAACCTGACTAATTTTTTTAAGCCCAGTGCTGGTTTCTACAATGCATTAGTACACTTCTAGAACAACTCATGTCCTGAAATTGAACTTAAATATCAGGAACCAAAATGATGTTAAAAAATTTATATTGGTGTTATGTCAATAATCCAAAATTTGACAGAATCTCACTTCTACCTCAAGCATGCTTGCTCTTATTGACTGTGGTTCTTTTCCATATCTCAGAGTGTAAGAATTCATTCAAGGAAATTTTTCTTTTTCTTCTTTTTTTTTTTTTTTTCATTTGCCTTCACTGAAATTTGTTGCTGCCCCTAGACCATGTTTCCAAGGCTGACTTACGGTTTCATTATTATTCTTTTTCACTGGGGGAATGCATCTAACTAAAAAAACAGTGGCAGTGCAAGGAAGGTTAAGCAGAAGCACCCTTGCAGTAAGTCCTTTGTCAACAAAGAAGAAATTAAAGATGTCAGATAGCTTGACTCAAGACATTAACTTCAGTGTGATATTCTGAGCCAGACTCTGTAACTTTGAGACATTGTTTCAGGTGCACCAGTGCCCTTGTATCAAGATAACCAGGTCTTCATCCAGAGTTCCTTAAATACACAAAAATTCAGTTGTTAAAGCCAAAATAAAGAAATTAAACTATTTCTGCCCTTTTTAAACTTCATGAATGCTATTGGTTATGACTAATGAATTATGTTTACAGTGACTGTTACACAAATCACCAAGGTATTTTTATGACAGCAAACAACACAGACTAAGGACTCAATAAACCCTTTACTGATGACGTGGGCAGGACTCACTTTAACAGATACATCTTCCAATATCATTGCAAGTAAATATCTGCATTTATATTTTTTTTTAAACTTTTTTTCTCTCCAGTATTTGTACACTTTATGTTCTTAATTGGGTTTAACTATATGTGACCATTAGAAAGACACCACCCTAATGGTATTTCATTTTTCATCCCTTTAATTTCCTGATTATAATGCATTAAAAGATGCATTTGTGTTCCTATCATTACAAGGAAATATTGAAACAAGCATAATAATTTGTCCTTTTTTCTACCCTCATCCCCTGGTAATAGGAAAACTGCACACTTCTGTATAAGAAACTATGTAAAAGGTAATATTATCCTTTTCCTTTAAATTATGTTACAGTAGGACAAATTTCCTTATAGAATGATGGAATGGTTTGAGTTGGAAGACACCTTAAAGATTACCTAGTACCGACACTCCTGTAGTGGGCAGGGACACCTTTCACTAGACCAGGTTTCTCGAAGTACCATCAAACCCTGAAACTTCCAGGGATGGGGCATCCACAACTCCTCTGGGCAATCTCTGTTCTGGTGTCTCACCACCCTCACAGTTAAGAATTTCTTCTGTATTTCTTAATATCCAATCTATATCTACCCTCTTTCAGTCTGAAGCCATTACCCGTTGTCCTATGATTTCATGCCCTTGTGAAAAGTCCCTCTCCAGCTTTCTTGCAGACTCTTTTCAGGTACTGGAAGGTGCTCTGTGGTCTCCCCAGGGTCTTCTTTTCTTCAGGCTGAACAACCTCAACTCTCTCAGGCTGTCTTTATAGGGGAAGTGTTCCAGATGATCTTCATGGCCCTCCCCTGCATGTGCTCCAGCAGGTCCATATCCTTCCTGTGCTGGGGACTCCAGAGCTGGATGCAGCTCTGCAAGTGGGGTCTCAGCAGAGCAGAGGGGCAGAATCCCCTCCCTTGCCCTGCTGGCCATGTTGCTTTGGATGCAGCCCAGGACATGGCTGGCCTTCTGGGCTGGAAGTGCAGATTTCTAGGTCATGTGTAAGCTCATAAAAGGAAAGGATGAAAATGGCAGGTGTGTTATCATAATTAGTGTGTCTATCATACAGTATGTGAAAAAACACTCCTAATCAGAACTGAGCCTTAGCTACAAAACAGAAGCATGAAAATTATGAGCTTTCAAATCCTTTGACTCTTACATATGAAACATGAGAATTGAACATACTTTATTAAACCGCACAGGGACTTTAACCATGGGTTTTTTGCAAGATAAAAATTATAAATTCCACTGCTTAGAGGCAGCAGCACCAAAGAGATCAGCTCTTGCTCCAACAAATTTTGTAAAGTATACTGCCACTTTTGTCAATGCATTGCGCTTTGTCCATATTTGCACAAAACTAATTTAATTGAATGATAATACAATAAGCAAATTAAAGACTTTTTTTCCTTTTGATAAAATTTTTGATTTTTCTACAGAAGCAATACCTCTTCTCCAAACATGAAGTTAGAAGTTCTGCTCTAAATAATTTAGTGCAGTTTCTCTGGACTTATTGGTAAAGCCAAAGCTCATGCAGTTATCTCTGCAACTCACTGCTGGCATGTTTGATATATTTTGCTTGTATAAAACAGAGGAAACTAGTGACTTATCTTTAGCCAGTTACTAGTATGTCACCATATGGTATATGAGAAAGACGTACCAATCACATCTTTGTGTAGGTATATTTAATGACAAACTTCCACCCTTTTTTACCCTAAGAAAAAGAAAAGCCTCTATAAGAGATATCAAGACCACAGAAAGACTGGGAAGACCTCTGTCTCTCCTTTTCAGTATGTACGTACCTAAATGAAATTCCCCATTACTCCCATTCACTTACCAGAGATAAAGCTCTGGGACTGCTGACAGGTGGTTATCAGCACCTTATTAGAGAGCCACTCTGGGACAGAAAAACAGGCAGTTGTTCAGAGCCACAGAGCATGAGGTTAGTGCTTCAGCCATGGCTGTGGCCTGGTGCACCCAATGCCCACTCCAGTTTCTGTCCTCTGCTCTTTCTCTGTGGCCTTTATCAGGTGACACCTGCACTGGCCTCGCAAGAAACACAGGAATTTAACTTGCAGGCATCTGTCTACCTGTCAAACAGCTAACTAAATAAAGATGTCTTTTCAGATGTCTTTTCAGAACCCAGGCTCATGTCTCTTTTCCCAGCCCTCTGCAGTCACTTAAAATGATAAGAATCATGCTACTTAAATATTGCAGTAAAAATAATTATATGATGAATATGCTGTAAGGTATAATTGAAAAAGAAAAGCATAAAGAGGACTCTGAGTTTAATTTTATATTAAATTTAAAGATATACTTGACTTTCTTTTTACTTTCTCTTTAATATGTGCATATCTGATTTTTTCAAATTAAAATTAAATATGAAAGGGCAACCTACCAAACATGATATGTGCTGTGCCCTTTCTTCCCCTTACTTCACAGGCTTAGAAAAGACCTTTTTTTATTTCTCTTTCTTTTTCCTTTTTTCTTCAGGAAGCTTGCTGTCAATTACTTGAATTTTTAGGTCATCATAATAAAACCATACACCACTTCATTTTCCTTTAATTATTACATATTTGATTTAAAAAATTCTTTAGGCAAAATTCTATTCTCAGTTACACACATGCAGCCTCACTGAAGTCACTAATTACCATTTAATCAGATATATAACTTACTCTCAGGGAAAGCAGATAAGAATGAAAGGAAAGGCAGGAAGAGAAAGGACTCAGAGCACAAAATAATAGGCTGACTAGCAAAGATAATTTAATAACGTAGACATAACTAAGGCTTATTGTGAATATTCTCTTCTTCCTCTGATTTTTGTGAGTTAACAGTTATTTAAGATCAATGACTACATACGTTTCATCAGTTTCATTTAAAAGACAAAGGGAAAATTCTGTTCATTTATAATTACATCTATAAGGACCATGCTGGCTTTTAAGTTTTCGCTATTGCTATTTTTGGAAGGTACTAAATACTCACAGAGAGGAGACAGAAGGTCAGCTTAAATACAAAAAGGAGTATAATCACAGAAACATCAGAAATAGCTTTAGAAGCAGTGATGCAGAGAGATTACATGCATTGTACCACAAGCCCTGAATTAAGCTGTCTAAAATTACCTAGTTAGGTTCTCTTGTTTAATGTTTTGCTGCATTGAGATGGACAAGAGCTTGGTTAGGTTGAAAAAGCAAAAAAGTCACAATGCCAACAAGAACTATTCCAGGAAGAGAGACACACTGTTTTGGTTCAATTACTGCTAATGTCCATATTAGTTTCTTAAGATTGTTTTATACCAGAGCCAAGCAACCACTGCAACACTCTGCTGCCTCTCACTGGAAAGGTTAACAGCAGGTACAATGTGAATGGTATGGGTTGCAGAGCTGTGTCTGCTCTTGTGCCCTGTAATCAGGAGATGTAGCATCCTCAGGTGCTCACTGACATGTACTGCCACACCTGCATTTGTAATCTTCTCTAGGTCAGATTTCGTGCAGCCAAGTTGCCAGATCCCTGGCTGTGAGCTCTCTGTACCTGAACCCAGTGCAATGATCTCCAGCCTGGATTGGGCAGCCTGCAGTCAATGTTCAAGCCAAGATAGATGTTCTGCCCCTAAAACAGATAAGGACTTGATATGCCATTACTTCTCCTTGTTCAAATGTGGGGATGGCACTTTTGAGACACAGCAACATTTTCAATTAACATAATTATTTTTCGCGGCAATTGCCTGGTTATGGCCTTAAACACAGATTTCAAAAAATGCTATCAGAAGCACAATTGCATTGGCTGTCCAGAATATATTGAACCACTACCTGTTATCTATATTTTTCAATTTCACTGTACTGTATTTTCAGTGGTTAGCATCACTGACTTGGCTTCAGTGAATGTCCAGATTGAAAGTTTTTTGCTGTTTATATTGTAACTGTGTATAATAATACATTTTTACTAATCATGGGTGCATCTCAAGAATTTCAGAGTTCTAGTTTCAATTGGGTAAAGGCTTGGGAATCTGAAATGGCTGTATGTATATTTTCAGATGGTCTCAACTACTCCATAATGGTCAGAAGAAAAAATGGAGACACTTCCCCTTGTTTCTCTTACAAAATCTAATTCTTGGAGATTATGTTCTTGGTTTAGGCTTTGATTCCTTCCTTCCTTCCTTCCTTCCTCCCTCCCTCCCTCCTTCTCTCCCTCCCTCCCTCCATCCTTCCTTCCTTCCCTCACTCCCTCACTCTTTCCCTCTCTTTCCCCCTCTCTTTTCTTTAAAGGATGAGATATAAATAACAATTCCATTCCATAGGCCTCTGTTATTTTCTTGCCTTTTGGCTCACTGTAGAAGAGTGAGCCAACTAAGAAGTTCTTGATGGAGAACCTACATATTCATCAATTAAAAAAAAGTGTAATTCTTTCGTATAAGAGACATTCAAAGATAACAAGATATTAAAAGATAACAGTCTGAAATACTTCCTTCCAAGAAATGACAAATCAGAAAGTCGTGTACAAGAACATGGATTGTGAAAATCTAATATTTTGCAAATATCACCAAAATAATGTTCTAAACATATTTTGGTTGTGCTTCTTGACAGGGAGGTTTGTAAAGCTGTGTTCAAAACCTCCTCAATAAAAGTATTCTGATTCACAAATGCAGCCTTCCATGCTTCAAATTTATCTTCAGTTCTGTGCTGGTTTTGGCTGAGGTAGATTTAATTTTCTGCACAGTGGCTTGTACAAGGTTATGTTTTGGGTTTGTGCTGAATGCAGGGTTGATAATATAGAGAATAGTTTTTTTGTTATTGGCCAAAATGGAGTATTGTGTTTTAACCCCAGCCGGCCACCAAATCCTACACAGCCACTCAGTCACTCCCCTATCAGTAGAACTGTTGAAAGAATCAGAAGGACAAAAGGTAGAAAGCTCGTGGGCTTAGATAAGGACAGTTTAATAGGGAAAGTAAAAGCCATGCACACAAGCAAAGGGAAACAAGGAATTAATTCACCCCTTCCCAAGGACAGGCAGGGTTCAGCCATCTCCAGGAGAGCAGGGAGATGACACAGACGACCTCATGACACAGAATGGTGACTTTGGAAGACAAACACCATCACTGCAAATATTCACCCACTTCTTCCTTCTTCCCTCTTCCCTGAATTTTATGCACTGAGCATGATTTCATATGGTTTGGAATATCCATTTGGTCACTTCAGGTCACCTGTCTAGGCTGTGTCTCCTCCCAACCTCCCAAGCACCCACAAGTCCCTCACAAGTGTGGCAGTGTGAAATGCAGAAAAAGACTTGGCTCTGTGTAAGCCCTGCTCAGCAATAACAAAAACATATTTTGCTATTGCTCAGTAATAACAAAACCAAAAATACTCAGAAAGTATTATCAAACCTAAGTTCAGCACAAATCCAAAACACAATCCAATACCAGCCTTTGCAAAAAGAAAAAATTAATTCTACTTCAGACAAAACTGGTGCAAGTTCTTAAGTTACATATTTTACAAATATTTACATTATGAAGCATTGTCTGGTGCACAACCATTTTGTGATAATTGCATTTTGATAAATTAAGTCATTGTAGCAAAAAAAATTACAATAAAATAGAAAGACGATATCTGAGGATTGACTTAGTTAAATCTCTTCAAACATAAGTGATTACAGGACACTTTATTGAAAATCCACTTAAGCTTTTAATTTTTTTTTAGTTTTTCTGTGCATGATCACATTTAGAAAGGTGGAGGAATAATATGGGGAAATTTTAATTAAAATTGCCATTGCCCCAAATACTGTGAAAAACATATCAACATTTATGGCAAATAGAGCATGAAACACAGCACTGTGAATGCGATGGTCAAATTGCTGGGTAGGTAAATATTCTGCCTCAAAAACTTTTCAGTGTCAGATGTAGCTAAACATTTAAAGTACGGTTCTACTGTGAAAAGAAGTTCTCAGAAAATAACTGTTTTGTACTTTAGAAGCCTGCTTCTTATGTTTACTCATGTGGCTGAAAACATCAGACTCTATTCCAGCTCGCTGCATTCATTTCAGTCATTGCATTCTCTCTTCCAACTAGCTGCAAGACTGGCTACACAGACATGATTGAGTGTGCTTACTTATGTCTCTGGCAGTATGAACATAATTGTTAATTAGTGTCCTGGAATAAAATCTTAATTGCTGATAAAGATTGTGTATCAAAGCACAAGTGAGCAGTTTTGTTCGTGACAGCATTTGGATAACATGAGTTCAATATGCCTAGGCTTCAGACTACACCAAACACTGTGAATGTTTACTACCATAGATTAAGCTCCTGAGTTTGCTTCATATGTTAGAAATGGTGAGCTAACACCTCAAATGCTCACTGTGAAGAAAAATGGGGGGAAAAGAAAACATTAGAAAGAAACTACGGGGAGCCAGGAGACAACTTTCTTTCATATCCACCCCAAGCTGGTAGGACATCTGCTCCGTGCCCACCATCTGGGTGTGTCTAATTAGAGACTACCTGGAATAGGCTCTCAGAGAGCTATTACAGAAACAGCTCTGCAGCAGATGCAGCTTCAGTCCCTCAGGACTGAAAGATAAAGCTGCATGAAAAAGGGCACCACTGAGCATTGGGAATATTGTATCACCTTGTGCAGTAGTTTTGTAGAGTGAAATGGTTCCAGAGGAAATAAGTATTGCTTGCACTTGGAATTTACATGGAATCCAACAGGGAGTGATGATCACACAGAGCAGCAAGTACAAAGACATTGGAACAGCACACTGAGATGTAGTAAATACATGCTGTCCCATACTGATACTTCAGATGCACCACAGTTTAGACTGATGTGATATGGATTTTTTTCTTCTCTTCTTTTTTTCCCTTTTCCTTGAAGCAGCTTTTTTTTTTTTTTTTTTTAACTATTCCTTTCAGGTTTTAATATTACCTCAATTTCAAACCATATTCAACTGAAATTTAACACAGATGTTATCTGTTTAGTTTCCCGCACTCTAGTAAAAAAATCTCCTTAAACAAAACTTTCAGGGGTTAAACAAATTGTAGTATAGCATCAGGAGAAAAAAAGTTATTTTTCCCTTTTTCTAGCTTTATCTTTCTGCAAAAGTATCACACTTGCCTAGCATAGTACCTAGCACTTCCTGAAGACTGAAACACAAACTCAAAATCTTTAGATAACTCAAGATAACTTTAGAGAACTAAAGCAATTTCCCTTGTACTGGAGGTGCATTTATGTAAAACTACTGTTTGTCAGAGAGCTCAATTATTTATTTTTTTTTTTTTTACCTCTTGATATTGATACTGACCCTAATGCTTCACTGTAGAGTTTGCAACAGGGACGAAAGATCTGGTTTCTGGTGGAGCCTCACTTGATGCAGCCATGTACATGGCATGACTTAGCTCATGGCTTAGGGCTCAGTTCCAGCTACAGAGCTCTCTGGTGCCCTTCTGCATTGCCCTCAGAAAAGCCACCATCAGCTCTGACATCTTGTTAAAATAAATCTATAAATAAATCCGTTTAGAAAACATAAACCATAACAGGTATAATGTATCATAAAGGTTATATCTTCTCCGTGAGCTATTTCAGTTATGTGGCTTACAAAATACCTGTCCTTTCCTGGGTCTTTCAGCCTAACCTGTGTGCCTCAGAGTCCTCACTCCAGATCACCTCCACTTTGCACAGCAGTAAGAACAACAGCTTCAGGGAGCTACCTGACTGTGAGACCCTTCACAGCCTAGCTCTCAAACAATCCTGATATTTGGCCTCCACCTGTCTTGTGGCTGGAGCCAGATGTGAATTATCACCTCTAGATGCTCAGCTTTGGTACTGACATCACATGTGGACAGATGAAAAAAGTCTTCTGTAAATGGGCAGTTCCCATTTCCTCAGCTATACTATCACTCACTTGACCTTACTTAAATCTTTTGCATTCTATGATTATAATTTTCCCAGAGGTGACCTGAATAATGTAAAAAATCCATATGGGACTGCAAACATTAATGATGTTTTCACCTACAACAGTGGCAATATAAATCATACTCTTAGACACAAAAATATATTCCTCCTTCTATTCTAATTTCTACAAGAATTTAATGCAGCTTCTCAGTATTATCACCTGGCTTTTAAAGGCTCAGTGGGGTTTTCAAGCATAGAAAGATGATTTATCAAGTTCTTCCTGGTAGCTTAATAAAACTACACATTAGTGAAAGCCACAGTAGTAAATTTGAGGACGCTTAGAGATCAGCAGTCTCAGCTTTGACTGTGCAGTACACCCATCCGAGGTCATCAGGGTGATCAGAGCTCAACAGTCTAATGACAAGAATGGATTAAGCCAGATGGGGTTGGAGGTGGAGAGATGAAATAGTAAGGGACCTGAACATGACCTAGTTCTGCTTATTCTTTTGAAATACTCAAGGTGCATGGAACAAAGGATGTAGAAAAAAAAAGAAACCCTATGCTGATACTTCTCACATTAGAGAGGCTAAAGACACTGGGAAATGTCTATACAAAACCCTCAAAAATCTGGAAACATGTAATATTTATGACAATTTTAACTATGTTGAAAGATATGCAATTACATTCCTCTTGCATACTGACATGGTGGTAACTCAAGTGTTAAAATCATCTTGAAATGCACAAGAGTATCATGCAGTCCCCAAGCTTATCTCAGATGCATTTGTTGGTGTCCAACTGAATACACATAGAAGTTTGCAATAGCCATGTTGCAAAAAATAATTGATCTTCAGTGAAAACTTTAGTTATAAACATTTCATATGTTAAGAAATCTTTTCAAGGCTTTTCAATGGTTTTTCCCCCCCTTGAGAACATAATCCTAAACACTGTCTTAATTTTGGATGTTAAACAAGAACTGATTAACTGTAGTTCATCTTAATGAAAAATATGTCTATATTTGTACTGAACACTTTTACTACAATTATCTTTGAAATAATAGTAAGAAAGATCAAATTATTTGGGTTTTGAAACTTCAATCTTTGATTACCAAACAAGTAATTTCTTTTGGTTTTCCTAATCTTTCAGGTCAGTGAACTAAGAAAAAGCAGTTACCTGTACAGACTATTTGTATGTCAAAACTCTTTATTTACATGTCACAAAAAGAAATATTAAATAAATATTAAAATATAGGTAAATATATTTTTCCATACATCTCTGACTCCCCAATAAGATTAGGTCCTGCTGATTCTCCAGGGCAACAGCATAAGTGCTTCAAAACATAAGCATAGACTTGTCAAACAAGAAAATTCTGTATCATTGTGGTTCCCCAGATAAAAAATGGACAAGAGAAGAAAATGAAATTTCTGCTCATGAGTTAAAGATCTGCTTAATGAAAGGGATCAGTGGAAAAAGCAACTATATTTACTTTACTAAGGTGTGACATGACATTTCATATTGTACAAATGTAAAACAAAGGCACAGTGAGCATCTTCTTAAAAAAACAAAACCAAACAAGTGTATGGAAAAAAGCATCTTTAAAGGTCATCTGTCTTTCCTATGGCTTCTGGCAAAAAAAAAAAAAAGAACAACACTGAATGTTGTATGTCACCACTGTACTAAACTACAGGTGAGAAAATATGCCTTAAGATAAAACTCTCAGCAAATGTCCAATATTCTTATATTGTTTTCCTGCCATTTTAAATTCTTCTAGCAGAATTTTCCTCAGTATTCTTCATTTGGTGAGCATGTAATCAATGTGGATCACCTGCTAATCTACATACAGGATGGACATATTACACAAAAGTAGTTTAAAATTAAAAGCTGCTTGCTTTAAATTTATTTTAAAGAAGTATTTCAATATGCTTGAAATTAGGTTTAAGATTAAATGATACATTACCTTGCAGATTTGGGGCATAAGATCTGTAGGAATATTTGGGAATTTACTGAAAAGTAGAACTAATTTACAAATACAGTGGAAAAATATTCAGAACATTTTATGATGTGAACATCTATAAAAATAAAAGGTCATCAGCCATCAGATATTATTTTCATAACTTTTTCAATTGTATTTTTAGAATATACTGCTATGTCGCCCTGTTTTTTAGCCTTCTAATTTGGAGTCAGTTTCTCAAGCATTTTCATATAAACAAAGTAATGTTATATTTTTACATTCTCCTCTTTAGGAGGGACAATTGATGGACACTTTCTCAGACCACTAGAATTGAAGATGTTGAACTTCAGTCTTCCAAATTGGTCTCATTTCTGGAAATCTATACAAACTGAAAGTGAAAATTAAACTCCCTCTTTTCCTGCCTCGACTCAGCTGTGGTGTCTACATCTCTCTTGTGACGGTAGTGCGTTACTGCTATATGGAGTACTCCTCTTAATTTTAAAAGATCTAGTCTCACAAAATTCTCTGTATTGGAAGATTCCTTCTAAAAATAAGGAGATTTTTCAGAATTTTTTTTCCACCCATAGGTAAATAACAAAATAACAAAAACAGTATGTTTGCTAATATGTCTTGTATAACTGGAAAAACAAAACATGGAACAGCAAAAATAAATAAACAGAATTAATATGGGCCTGAGAGTTTTGGCAAGGCTCCATTTCTCATATTGCAGTACTACTTCATTGTCAGAAGGGAGTCCCTAAATGGAGATTGGAGATTAGGGGAAAAAACCACTGAGGAGAAGAATGAAGTTCTGAATTGCTCAGATACATACATCTATCCAAGAACTTGAGTTATCTATTTTTGCATGTGGGAATGAAGTTGCAGTTCTTCAACTCTGAGATTGTTTTACCTCAAAATTGAAATTCTGTCAGTTTTTCTTTCGAATGAAAATGCCTGAAGGTTTTCATGGAAAATATTAGCTAATCCCACTCTACTTTTAGTGTACAGTATTTGGTGTTTTACAAATTGGAACCCAGTGTCAGCTGTGTGTAGTTCAGGTATCTGTGGAAAAGAAAAAACCCAAAACAACCAGGGGCCCAATTTTCTTCCCCCGCGTTAGAGAAATAATTCAGTATGGCACTTTATTTATCTAGTTTGGATGAGACAGAGTATAATATGGATGAGCATACAGTACAGATCAGATTTTAAAGGTGTTTATCATCCTGATGATAAAAATTAAGGTATTTCTAACAGTGAAAACAGTATTTTTTAATTTTTATCAGATCAATGTGACAGAGATTAAGTATTTGCTAGCATGATGTGTGAAGAGAAAAACAAGTGTGTGTGACCCGTGAGGCTTAGCCCAGTCAACAAGGATGGCTGCCAAGGCCTTGTACACACGTCTGCCTCTTACCACCTGAGAAAGCAACACTGTGCTGAAGACAGATGTGTGCACAATATCAGAAATACAGCTCATTAACTCTAGGCTATGTCAAAGAAAACACCCAAAATCGTGAATTTCTTCCTCATTATTTAAAAGGTAGTGCTTAAAATCACCTGCAGAAAGCCTGCAAGAAAGTCTCTCTCCACATCTACACAATCTTCACCAATGCCTTCCTCAAATAATATATGTTCATAACATCTTACTTTCCCAGATGTTTAGTCAGAGGACTTCTGACTGTCAGCAGGAGCTCAGCACTGAAACTCCCCTGCAGGAAGGCTTCAAGGTGTCTTTTTCCGCGACTTCCCTTGGCTTCATCCTCACTGTCTTGTGCTCCCCTGGAACCAAAGGTGGCTTATCCTTATCCCTTCCCTAGCATTTGAGTGTTGTCAAAATCTTACACTGATCAAATAGGAACAGAAGAAGTTATTCTTTACTCACAGAGGGTTATCCCTGGGTAAAATGACAAATACCAGTCCAGGTCAGGACTTCCACACATGAATCCTATTGCATCAATCCATGGTTCAAATATTTTGGGTAAGCACAACCTTGGATTCATCTAAAATGTGAATGGAAGCCTGACTGCAAGCTTTAGGAATGTAACTACGTAGCACAACACTTGGCATATGTTCCATTTAAAGAAAACTTTAAAAGGTACTGAAGCCAGTGAGATCAAATAATTATATTTTAAAGTAGGTAATTGGAATTTATTATTGAAATTGAAGGATATATGGTAATACAATACACAGTTTCATTTCCTTTCTCCATGGTCATTCCTTCATCATATTCTTCTGTTCCTTATCAATAACCAAAAATTCAGGGTCGTAACTGGCAATAGGACAGCTCTGAGGAAAAATCTAAGCGCAAACTTTCTTTATCTGCCTAATTTCCCAGCTGTAAAATGAAAGCAGAAAACATTTGTTTGCCTTCATCTGCTATCAGTGCACTATGGACTGACAAATCTTTGTTGCAAGACTTACAACAATTCTTCTTTGAGAAATCTTCCTCTTATTTGAGACTTCTGTGCCATCACCTCGACAACATAACCTTCTCCTGATGTGATTCAAGGTGTACACAGCTATGGCTATATATATATACTTTGCAAATATTTCACTGGTAATCTGTTTTTATAAAGAAATAAGTTTATAAAGGAAGTTTTATAAAGAAATGTGTGGAAAAATGATGATTTTTTTAATTAAAATACCCGAACTTTGAAAAAAAGGAGTAAAATCAGACAATGATGCTTAACTGTCTCTATAGGAAGGGTGCAGCATTCTTTTATAATTTTAATTTTAAGCCCTTGTATCATAATCAAGGGCTTCTTTAATGCCTCAATTTTATTGCAATGCATTATGTTCTTTAAACAAGACATGGGACCAAAAAAAAAAAAAAAAGACCAGAACAACACACAAATAAATTGTGACCCAAATTCATAAATGCAAGTATTTCAGCATTTTTATAGCACAGCTGGGATACAGAAAATTCTAGTTAAGGGTGATACAAAAAGACCTAACTGTACTTCATGCTGTTAAAATGATTAAGGTAGAAACTCTACAATTCTTACCATATAAGAGTTTAAATCATTTACTCATTAGCATTTTCCTGAGCCTTCTCCGGGATTTTTCCCCCCAGTTTGAATTTCTCTCTCTATTTTGATGATCAAAATCACTTGTCTCTGGAGACCAGATAAAAAGCAATGCTTAAACTGGCACCACTTGCCAAAAAAAAAAAAAAACAAAACAAAAAAAACAAAAAACAAAAACAAACAAACCCCACCAGAATAATTAAAGATAATTATAATGGTAAAGGCGGAGCATATTTGACTGTTATCCAGGCTGAAGTGTAGCCTGACCCTTCCTGGGTGAGTATTCTATTGTAGAAACTTGCCTTTCTATTCCACTTCCCAACATCTTTATGTTTATTCATAAATTCTAAAACCTGTGAGATAAGCAAGCCTTGATATTCATAAAATTCTGAACTTGTGAAAGACCAGAATTAATATTAAATGCACCTAAATATGGCCTAGATATCCTGCTTAACTCATAAAAACAGAGTTCTACATTTCAGTGGAAAATAGTTGCTTAACATTTGTTGTGTTATCATTTTAGAGATTAATCTACATCTGTTAAAAATCAAATCCAGGCCTACATATCAACTATTTAAAATTTTATTGTATTCAGTATTCAAGGACTCTTGTCTTGTCCTTAAAATTTCTAAATAAAACACAATCCAAGTGATTGATTTTTTCAAATATCAAGAGTAGCAAAAATTGCAAAAGAAAATTTTATCCTAATCCCAAATAAAACAAAATAAATTAGAACAAAAACAGAAAAAACAAACAAACAAAAAAGCCCAACACCAACCAACCAAATAAAAAAAAAAAAAGACCCTCAGATCCTAATTTTAAATAGTCCATAAGCAGTCCTTCCCTCATAGATAAAAACAGACATCACGGTTATCAACTCACTGAACTAATCCTGCTCATATATTTTTAATGACCATTAATATATTGTCCTATTAGTCTCCTGCTTTACTAACTTTTTATGCCTTTTTTTTTTTGTATTTATCATCATTTTTTCCCCCGACACCTTCACAAACATATTTTAAAAGACATATTGTTTTTTAAGGTAATTTCCCCTAGTTCCCTTGCATACACACCCTGTCTGTGTTTTGTCAGTTCTGACCAAATACCAAATAAGCATAAAGAATCAAGATCTACAATGAATATTTCTTCTTAGTTTTCACCAATTTCAAGACTATATCTATAAAAAAGAGAAGTGACATTACATGGTGCTTTTATGCACAACAATACTGAGAGCATGAATCATAAAAAAGAGGCACTGCAAAATGCAATAAGCCCAGATGCAGGGTTTGTCTCATTGGTGTTATTTAGATGCCTGACAAAGAGATCCATACAAGTGAGCTTATTAGCGAAAAGCTGCTGTAAGAAATACCAATGAGAAAAGCTGTATCCTAGATATCTTCTTTCTCAGAAATTATTTACTGGGGATAAGAATTTTGAACTCTTTTCTGTGTTAACAGTTTAAAGCAACCTTATTGTGACAAAATGAAGAAGCAGATGATGAAGCTCCCCTGACTGCTCAGTGGATACATGAGCTACAGATTATTTTAAGTCACCCTGCTGTTACATGTTGGTTGAATGCTTATTTCCTACCTCCTAAGTGAATGCTCTCTCAAGAGCATCACTCTCTTGAAAAAAAAAAAAAAAAAAAAAAAAGGAGGAAGCTGATCTGTTTTATGTAGGATCATTAAATATTTATCAGGCCAAAAAAAGGGAGAAGGAAGAAAAACTCCAAAGGCTCTGTTGGTTAAAACATAAGGAGGGGGTATTAAAAAAAAGGAAAGTATTAAAGCTGCAACTGTGGCATCTTGTGCAAGTTTTCTACCTACCTCACTGCAAAATGAAAAGCATGTAACCTCTCCTTCAGCCCCATTTTGCATGGGATGTAACTCTGAACTCTGAAAATGTCACTGACTGGCCTCCAAAAGAGAATTAGGTATATCTACTTTATGATTTCTGGCAGTGCTTAGGCATTAATTGGCTTCTAGCAGCTCAGCAGTGTAAAGTTCAGATGCTTCTATGCGCAAGCAGATTGGGGACAGACTTAGATGACATTTTAGGTACCCATGGAAAAAAATCATGGAACCTTACTATTTTTTACAGTTTCAGACAGGTGCTAAGACTTTTCATGTGGAATCAGACACATAAATGCATGTGGGTGTCTAACCCTCCATGGCATGCCCTCACTTACTGTAGTAGTGCTGAATTTGATTTGTGTCTGATCTGATTTGGCTCCAGAAACATCTCTCCAGCTACCTGTCCAAATTTTGAGGGCATGTTGACTCGTATTTATAATGTAGGTCAACAAAATTTAGGTGTCTATAGATAACAGATTCTCAGTATAGCTTGAGGAACTTAGTGGTACAGCTCAAGCTATTAAAAGACACTTACGAGTCTAAAGACTGAGTAGGATTTTCAAAACAATTTATATGCCCTACACTTAGTCATATCAAGGAAAAAAAAAATACTCACAAAATGCTCATAAAATTCTCAGTGCCAAGTTAAGTTTAAAAATCTGTCCAGAGAATGTGCTTATGAAAAGCTTCCATGAACAAAACCCTACTGAAGAGTCTAAAATCTCTACCGTTGATAAAAGCTATATTGAAATGATGCACACTATGTCCACAAGTAAGTCAATACTCAAATCACAGAACACATTAGCAGTGTGAGAGGTACAGCCTCATGTAGTCTTTGATATAGGAAGTCTGGGGAACAGCAGCACCAGAAATGAACCGTCAGGACACTCTGGCAAGGTAGCTAGTGAGTTAATGTCCCAAAGTCCCTGGTACTATGCTGTCATAAAACCTGTCCTGTCCTCAGTGTTACTGCCTCCTTGTGCTAACCAAAGTAAATCGATCAAGGTGGTTAAATATAAAGCATCCAGACTGCACTATAGGTATTACTGAACTGCCACAACTTCCTCTCTACAGTGAATCAGTAGGATGTGCCAGTGCAGTTCTTATCCCTTATCTTTCCTTTAAATCAGCCTTTGCAAAGATTCTTATTGCTGTGCAGTGGCCCAAAGAGAGGATTCCTTCTTTACAGCTTGCCAGTTCAATTACTAGCTTCATATAGATTTTGGAATTTAAGGAGCTGATGCCTTGCTACAATCTTTTAACTCAGGCAGACAGTCTGACATCTTGGCACCTCTCAGGCCATTTATGTAAGATTTTCTTCAGAAGGAAAAGTCAGAATTTGCTTTTGCTTATTTTTTACAAAGAAAAGCTGATATAGGAGCTGATTATCCAACATTTTATGTTGCAGCAATTCATAGTACAGCAGTGTCTGAATCTGGGTTGTGTGAAATAAAAACAGCTATTTACATTTGTTCACTTACTGCCTCTCCCTCCACAAATGTTAAGAGTCCCCCCCTTATTCCCTCACCAGTATTGCAAACAAAACTATCAAAACAGTGCTTTAATATATCACAGTAAATCTGTTTTTATTACACAACCAGGGTAATATTTTTCCCCCACTCCACTATATTAGCAAGTGGATGATCTTTGGAAGGCACACAGGATCATCCACTGTTTGAACAACAAGGTGCTATGCTTCACTGAATTATGCTCAGTGATTAATATTGATTTAGGACTTAAAACCTGTGAACAAAGGATTCATTCAGAATCACATGGAAGAATCATGAAAGAATCCCCAGGACTATCATGCATCTGTTGAAAACTGTCTGAAAGGGTTTGGTTTGTGTTCACGTAAAAGGTGATATGGAGTGAAAGCAGCAAGAAAAAGTGGATGAATGTGGAGCTACTGAACCATAGAAGTAGCAAGTAGGGCTGATAATTTGAGCATCTGTGTCTGTATCATCTCTTGCAAGACCATAAATTGTAGGCTTGAGCACCTGAACCTGCCTTTCAGGCATCTTTCTCATCTGAATTCTCTCAAGCTGTTGAAAATATTGATTACTGCTACCTTATCGCTAAAAGGACAGCAAAAGTAACAGGGGCTCAGAGACAAGCAGTAAAAGTGATTGAGACATGAAAAGTTTTCCATATAGAACTTTAAAGATTTAATCTGTTTAATTTAGAAAGGAGACAAAAAGATGTAGCATGATAGAGAGGTATTCAGTAGGTAAGACTATACCAAAGCTGAATCATCTGTTCCTATACACGTTTATCTTCAAAACTAAACGTGAAAAATGTTAAAAATAGAAAACAGAAATGTTTTGTAGAATGACATGAGCAATTTAGGCAATGTACAGCCACTAGACCTAACAAAATGGGGATTAGGAAAAAAATTGACATGTATCTGAACCCACACTCTTTTTAAGAGATAGAGAAGCAGTAAATTACACTTGGATAAAACTTAGCCCCAAATAGACTGTAACATTATAATTTGTCTAAATGTGTGTTTAACCTTCTCCCAGGCTCTAGTTCTGGAAATTTACAGAGACAGGAGGATAGATAGGTTTCTAAGGTGATGTCTCTACAAAATGGGAATGTTAACTACATAATTATTTTATGTTTCAGATAAGTCAGGATTACTCCTTTGGATCAGAACAAATGATAAAATTGATTGATGTACTAACAGAAATAAACACAGATGGAAGATGAAAGATATTATTGAGAAGAAAATTTCCATCCGTAGGCTTCTTGAACAGGTTTTTATTGGACTGTCTGTTAAGATTCATATTATCCTTTTCCATTTAGAATACCTATTCCCAAAGCATCATGCTAACCTCAGTGGTATGACTAGCAGTCAACAAACTATTTCCAGTGAAAATCATCCATTGTCAGCAATGTGTATCAAGATGTGAATGGTGAGCTGACATTACACCTGAGAGTAGCAGCAGCAACATTCTCCATCAATCCTGGTGTAGAATGGTGTGTCAAGTAATCCCTTGGTAGGAGGTCCTCTTGCCTATTCCTTGCTGTTTCCTGGTCCCTGAAGACTGCTCCATAGGGATACTGATATCTTGAGTGCTTATGCACTTTAAGCTTTTCATGAAACTAATAGAACAGTCCTGAGGTTTGTTAACAGAAATAATAGCTGTCTCTTTAGCAGTGTCAACCTAAATCAAGTCCAAGGCAGTATTAAAGGTGTCGATTTCTCTCCAGTAGCTCTTGAAGTGAAAGCTGAACAGTCTATGAAGATTTTCCTCTTCCTCTGCTGTCATTCTTTACTTTCATACCTGCTTGAAGTCAAGTCCCCTTCTATTTTCAGTCTTTGCCTCCCTAATCCTCGCTGATCTCACATTTACTGCTGGCTTCTGCACAAAAGGTGCTCAGACATAACTGGCAAGTAAGGATGTCTAGACAGTGAAATTTTACTTTACTGTGATATTTCAGATAGCTTTAGATTTTCACTTCGTCCTGCATCATTCTAGGAAAAAAAAATTAAAATTGCACTGCAGAAAACAATACTGAGACTGTCAAGTTATTAGCAAAGAGGACAATTTCCTTCATTTTTATTGGTCTTTTTCCTACTTAGTTTTGACCTGTTTAGCTTGCAGGCTGACTAGCTTATCTGCAAAGTTTGACAACGTGTCTTCTCATCAACTATATGGAAGAGAATTCAGGGAACATGCAAACGCACCATGTTCCAAACTTCAGAGAATACTGCCTTGCCTATGGGTTCCGAGCCAGCCAGTGCTTGGCTTGTCAGGGTGATATAAAGAATGCTCCTTTACTAATACAGGAACCACCTGTTTAATTTTCTAGTCACCAGCTAACATGTGGGATGACTCACTAGGCAACCATCTGCTTTTTCATAAAAAGTTTTAAGAGAATTACATGTTTGCACCTTTCAGTTGTACAGAAACTTACATAGCAAAAAATCTCTTGTGGAAAGGTTTCAATCAGCTCTATCAGGATCCTTGTTGAGAAAAAACTGGAGAGATGTCAGATTCATGTTCCCACAAGATCTGTAAAGGTTCCTCAGCTAGGAAAGCCTACATTGCACAGGACAGATATTGGACTGAATTGCCCATCTATGCTGTTCCCAACTACAAGCAAGAAGAGCTGTTAAGTACCTAGGACTCATTAAATCCAAAGTTGGCAGACAGTTACACCTACTAATTGGCTTACATTCCATTTAAAGATGTTCTTGTATATGCTGTTCCTCAGTCTGCAGATATTTTTAGACCTCTGGTTTACGAGGATTTTCTTTTTCTAAGGTATTTTTTTTATCTGCAGTGTCTTTGTTGTAGACTTAAAGCCTTATGGGATTTTCTAAACAGAGAATAATTATTCCTTAACAGTATGTGTGTGATCAGTGATTTTTCTCTTAGTTCTTGTAAAGCCAGAATCTCATGAACACTTTTCTTATCACTCCAGGCCTTGCTAGGATTACATCTAATTTGCCACATAGAGTTATTTCTGCACACAGAATTAAAGCCTTTAATCATATTTGGTGTAGTGATTCCCATTTGCTTAGTAATCACGAGACTATTTTGCATTCTCTTTTGCCCTCCTCTAGGGCTGATGATAACTTGATTGATTCACACAGTCCATCAGTGAATGATTTCTCAAACTTCTTAGATGTTTTAGTACAGAATATCAGTCATGTCTGCTTTTATTTTTTTGGTTTACTGCAGAGTAAAACACAAAAATGGGTGACTAGAACACTAGATACGCACTCACTTTCCATGCAAAATATCCATTAAAATCCTTTTAAAATTTGGCTTGTTATTATAACCTGCGGTGCTTTTACGGGAAAGATGGGTAGGACATTATTATGATTACTTGTCATAAATGAAGAGCTGCCTTGTGCCAGTGAAAAACCTTGCACTTGTTTCTTCTCTGAAAAAGTATAAATAGAACTCAACATACTAAAAAAATAGCTCAATGACTGAAAGCAACTTTAAACAAAAATTATATTCATAGCTATGCAGGCAGTAGCTTGAAAAGCAGCTTTTATAAAACATATTTAATGTTTACAGTTGCTCAGTGGCTGAGAACAGTAATACTTTTAAAATATGTGTAATGTTTAAAACCACTTGGTGGCCAAAAGAACAGCTCTTACTGAAGATATTTAATGTTCAGAGTAATTTTGTGGTTAAAAAAAAGCAACTTCTTGTTAATTTTTATCATTTACAGCTGATCTGTGGCTACTAAAACACCTATCAATACAACATGTTTTATGTTTACAGATATTACATGTCCATATAAAAATAATTTCTGTATTTTTCAATACTATACTTAAATGTCAATTTCTTTCCCTCATCAGCTGAGTAATTAACAAAAGAAACCAAAAAAACCCCACATAGTCCCAACAACTCTAATGCAATATATCAAGAACCTAAAGGTGTTTATGCAAGCAGCAAGACTAAACCAATAATTATAAAGCTTCTCCTTATATACAAAAATAACTAATACTCAATACCACTGAAACTACTAACAATGTTTAGAATATACATTTAGAACAAACCCAATAGCTTAATTTTAATAATTAAAGCATTACTTGGTAACCTAAAAGAGGTTAGGTTCTATCAAAATACACATATAATAAAATGTACTATTTGATTTATGCTACTGAGCTGCAGTAAAGTCAGTGTATGGATAGTAACATAGTGGTTTTCACTGCTGTTCTTAGCTTTGCCCACATACAGTTAAACACAATCACGCAGAGAATCAAAGAATGGGTAAGTCTGAAAGTGCCCACAGTGGGCCACTTTGTCCAACCTCCCTGCTCAAGCAGGCTCATCCTAGTGCGCATGGCATAGGATTGTGTCCAGATGATTCTTGAGTGAGGAGGACTCCACCCCCTCTCTGGGCAGTCTGTTCTAGCGCTTGGTCACCTCGTTCAGGTGGAACTTTCTGTGCATCCATTTCTGCCTGTTGCCCTACTACCTGGCCCCAACAAGAAGAGCCTGGCCCCATCCTCTTTACACACTGCTTACCAACATGGATCAGGTTCCTTCTCTGTCATCTCTTCCGAAGGCTGAACAGGCCGAGCTCCCTCAGCCTTTCCTCATAAGAGAGATGCTCCAGCCCTGTAATCCTCTATGTTGCTCTCCACTGGACCTGTTCCATGTCTCTGTTGAACTGAGAAGCCCAGAACTGAAGATAGCACTCTAGCTGTGCCTCTCCAGGAACAGAAACACATCCCTCAATCTGCAGGCAATGCTCTTCCTAACGCATCCCAGGATACCTTGGTCTTTCTTGGCTAAAAGGACACACTGCTGATTCATGGAGAGCTGAATCATGGTTGTTGACCAGAGTTCTCACGTCCTTCTCTGCACAGCTGCTTACCAGCAGTTCATCCCTCAGCCTGTCCTGGTCCGTGGGGTTATTCCTCTGCTGTTGCAAGACCCTGCACTTGCCTGTGTTGCATCTCAGGCAGTTCTCTGCCCATCTCTCCAACCTGTTGAGGTCCCTCTGAGGGGCTGCACAGCTCTCTGGGGTATCAGCCACTGCTCCCAGCTTTGTGCCATCGGTGAACTTGCTGAGGAGGCCTCTGTCTCTTCATCCAAATCATTGATGAAGAAATTAAACAATATGGGACCCAGTATTGAGCCTTGGGGGACACCACTAATGACAGGCCTCCAGCTAGGACTTGTGTCACTGATTACAATACTCTGGGATCTGCCATTCAGTCAGTTCTCAATATACTTCACTGTCCACTCATCTAAATCCCATCTCCTGAGTCTGCCTATGAGGATATCATGAGAGACAGTGTCAAAAGCCTTGCTGAAGTCATGGTAGAAAATATCCAGTGTAGGCTTAGATATATGAGGTAAGAATCAAATGCTTTTAAATGGTTTCAGCACTAATACTGACATTTTGGGACTGTAAAAACAGCTAGCAGAAAACAGATATCCAGCATTTCTTTTTAACAGCCAAAGCTTCTCAGTTTTGCTGAGAATTTTGCTGTTCACATGTTTGTATAGTTCTGTCTGTCACAGTTTTATTTTACATAGATCCTCCCGCCTGACAGCATTTGCCTTTGTTTTGCTGACAATATCCAAGAGGCAGGATGTATGAAAGGAAACTCACAGTATGGCAACAACCACTATCCTTTAACTAATCAAGTCTTGATTTTCTGTACTATTTTCTCCTTCCCTTTTGATTTTTTTTTTTTTTCTGGCTCCCCCCAGCCCCATAATTCAAGCAGCCTAAGTTGCCTAGTGATCTATCATAAAGAAACACTTTTGTTTCAAAAGTTTTAACTGCCTACTTGTAATATTTGGTCAATATCCCAGTGTTGGGTTGTTTTATGTTTCTTTTTATTTTGTTTTAGGTTTTTGTGCAATGTCCTGTATAAAGGGAAAAACACTCTGAGAAAAGGCTAAGCAGCCCTAATCTGCCTCCCCTTCTGCTCCTTCCTTAAAACTCACTTTCCTCCACAGTGGCAATAAAAGTTATTCTGATGATCAGTGCAGAATATGTATCTTTTCAAAATTAAAACAAAAAGAGAATCAGAAAGACAAGAGCTGCAATTAAAAACAAATAATTCTTAATGGGAACCCACTGAACCATCAAGTGTGATGGCGTAGCTGCCACTTGACAGCCCCAGGAAAGAGTACAGCAAAACAATGAGGGAACATGAATTTTTCTGAAACATGGTCTGAACAACCCAGGGCACCAGGTCTGACCCATGTGATGGACAAAATTTGTACACTGTAATAAAGTACCAAATTAGAGGGCATGTGAATACAATCCTGCAAGGTCAAATTCAGCACAGTTTTGTGAAGGGAAGTTGCTCTTCGCAAAACATATTAAAACTATTGGGTGCATCAGTGAGTATATAACTCAAGATTACTGGCAGAGATTAAGAGTATCTAAATTTTGAATAAGATTTCAGCAAGGTTACTAAGAAAAGACTC
The DNA here is from genome assembly GCA_013401135.1 of Cettia cetti. Classification (NCBI taxonomy): domain Eukaryota; kingdom Metazoa; phylum Chordata; class Aves; order Passeriformes; family Sylviidae; genus Cettia; species Cettia cetti. Next base: position 152,439 of record VZUI01054301.1, read on the forward strand.
TAAAAAAAAAAAAAGGAAGTTTAAGACACAGCAGTTTTTCCCAAAATAATCCAAATATAAAGAGATCTAAAACAGTAGGAATGAATTACTAGTCTTTATATGAGAGTGGGGTTGCCACTGGCATCTCTCTTGGATCTGAACTCATAGGTTGCTAGTAAAAGGGAATATATGAACATGTGACAGCTTGACAAAATGAAAGCTTCACTGCAAAGTGCTACAGGGGAATCTTAACATAGCATGAAACTGAGAATATGGAACTTTACATGGAGAAACACAAAGAGGCATCGGAAAAAGTAACTTATCGGTACTTCCACAGAAGTAGGTTGCAGCTCCGTTACCTATAAATTCTTGATCTTGGGATCACTGTGGAAAATCCTCCAAAGTTTTCCTCTCAATGATCAACAGCAGACAAAAAGAAGAAAATGATCAATGGGAATAATTCAACAAGGAAAATTGGATAAAAATAAAGCATATTCAATATGTTTGTATCTTGAATATGACATCCAACTCCCATCTTTTTCTCCAAGGATTTGATAACACCATAAAAAAACCCATGGAGAACAGGCTAGAGCTGGAGGGGCTGCATATAGATTATGCTGTCAGCTATCTGTCCATGAACATGCATAATGCCATTCAAAAGTATCTGTGGTCTCAATGGATTTCCAAAGCAGTATCTTCTGCAACAGCCTGGGTAAACTCTCGGAAGCCCTTAAAAATATATCACCAACAGCTAGGAATCTATATCAAAGGCAGAATCATTCAGCATTTGTTCCAATGCCTTGTAGTCCTTCTTTCCCCAGCCTCTGCTCACTGTAAGCTGCAGGCTAATCTCAGGCACACAGTGCTAAGCCGAGCCAAACCAGAGTTCAGGTTATTACCCGCCACTTCACAAAGTTTGCTACATTCTGTAATTCTTACACATGAAACTACATAGATGGATATATTAAAATATGCTCCATTTGTGGATGTGCATATATATGCTCCATTGTCAATATTCAAATATAAGCCAATGCTTAAATCAAAGCAAATTAAGTATTCACTCCATAAGAAAAACTACCAGAAAATGTATAGAGACTATTTTCACATTGACAGTACCATTGGAAGCAAATTCATTACACTCTTCAGGTAGCTGTTTTGCACAACTAAGTAACACAGTAAAAACTATCATTGAAAATTTTAGTCTGCCACAGTGATCTGGAGTTTGTAGTCTCCCCAGTAAATAAAGAGTTAATGTAGTGGAAAAGTATGAAATGAAATTGCATAAGAAAGAACATATGGCATCTGTATATTACGAAATTGATGTGTTTAGTACAGCCCTAGCTGGTCTACATAGAGGAATAATGAATAAAGGAAATATCTTAGAAAACAATTAGGAGACTGTGACAATAGAAGTTATAATTTTGTTGTTAAAATCAGCATATTCAGTGAAAAAAATGTGTATGAAAGCAGATGCATTTCTGTGCACATTTTTAATGTACGAATATATAAAAATATATAATAAGATTTTTCCTTGAATGTGTGCTTAATTCTGCTATGCCCCCATTCTCAGTCATCTGGACTGATAGCTTTAATAAGGGGATAACCTTGGTTTAAACTCAGCTATATTTGCATGCTTACGTCAACTATATTGCAACAGAAGCTGGCACAGCTGCCAGAAGCAACAACACAGTTGATTAAACTGTACTTAAGGAGAACATATTTTGCTAATACAAACTTACAAATGGAGGTATTAGGGCACTCTTTTCACTTCTCATAAATAAATACCCATTTCTGGTTTATTCTACATTTTGGAACTTATACTAAATCAAGAAACTATTTTTAAATAGAGTTATTGATAAAACTAATTCAATATCAGAAAAACAAAGCAAAACAAAACAAACCCCAAACATTAGGAGTCCAGCTCTTAAGCTTTTATAAGTCTCTTACTAGGCAAAAGATAACAGCACAGCAATCTCTGCTCTTAACATATTAGTTCTGCTTTGTAATCTGACTCCATCTGCTGAGTTTTTCTGCAGGGAATTTCAAATCATTGTCCTTTAAAAAATAAAATCTTCACCATAAAGTATTCTACAACCCATTTTTCATGTGAGCAGTACAATGCCAACTTTGGAGGCACTGATATCCTTCCACTGTAGTGAGGAAGCTGTGCCCACTTTGAAACTATCAGAAACGCTGGAAATCACAGATGGGTACAGCAGCCTGTATGTTACAACAGTTGGTAACCCGAGGGGCTTTGTAAGAGAAGATCTTTCTTGTTTATGGCTGTGATTGACTTTCCTCTTCATCACAGAAGAACTGATTACAGTGCATGTATGGAAAGAGCAAGGCTGGCTGTCTATTTGAACTTTGGCGTGAAATAGGTTTGCGTCCTAGCTTGTAGTGGGCAAATGTCCTTCTAACTGGTTTTCTTAAGCGCATATGAAAGAATATGACTCCTGGTAACGAAGGCACTGCTATGTAAAAATAGCAGTCCTAAAATTATCTCTTCAGAAAAAAAAAAAGAAAAAGAAAAAAGATATTCATTGCCACCATCTTTTTTAGTGAGTGGTATTGATTAAAAGGAAAAGAATCCAAACACTAGAGTAAAGAAACTGTAGAAGAAAATTCAATCTGCTCTCAATGTAAATTTGAAGGGGAAAAAGTAAAGTTCCACCTGCAACCCGCATGGAAAGTAATACAAGTTCTAAGAAAATCTACTGTGAAAAACATGGCTATGGGTCTTGGGTTGCAATGCAAGATGTAACCAAAAGTATGTATTCTAATGACATCTGTTCAAACAGGTTGGGGAGGTGTTTTTCTTTATCTCCTGTATAACCTATTCCTCATAACTCCAGAGGGGAGGGGCAGGTGCCTTCTGTTTAATGGGCTAACTGTTAAAACCAGGTGGGGCAGTGCTCCTTATCTCTTCTGTAACCCATCCTCCCCTCCAGGGGGTTATCTTCTGTTAATGGGCCATTAAGGCTCACTGCATTACTGATAAAATTACATCATCCCATTGGGAGATGCTCCACCCACTGGGAGAAGCCAACCATTCCTATCTGGATAAAATCTGAGATTGAGAACACCAGAACAGCCTGTTTCCACTGGATTCCCAGAGGAAAAATGGGACCCATCTCACCACCACTGGACCTTCAGAGGAAAACTATACCCTTTTACAGGGTCCTCTCTGCTCCAACAGAACCTCATCTCTCACTCCAGGAGGATTTAACTGGACTGCTACCAACACCCTGACCAACAGGATGTCAGGTTGTATTCTGACTCTGTCAGCGTTTTCTTGTTTGTTTGCTTTTTTTTGTACTACTACATATTTATTTTTAATATTCCCAGTAAAGAACTGTTATTCCTATAACTTTGCCTGAAAGTCCCCTAATTTCAAAATTATAATGATTCAGAGGGAGGGGTTTTACATTCTCCATTCCAAGGAAGGCTCTGTCTTTCCCTGGCAGACACCTGTCTTTCCAAACCAAGACAGTATGACAGGCTTATCTAAGTAATACCTCTGTGCAGGAAACCAGATCTTGAAAATGCCATGAATTTTAATTTTTTGGAACTTTTTCTAGTAGAAAATACCAAGGTCCAGCTGATGTGTAGTTTTATTATAACACTGTAACTGCAACCCTGATTTCGGAGACAAGTGCTATGGCATTTATTTCAGCCATCACAAAATCAGTAACAGAAACTATTAGGAAGTTCAGAGACATTGCAAAACTGAGAACCATGTAGCCATGACAATTTCTAAAAAGTACCACTACTAATAATATTACCAGTAACCTTGGGATAAAGTATCAAACTGGGTAAACCTTTGCATGCAAATGTCATGAAACAATGAAAGACTACAAGTCACTTGTCACAAAAGCTTGTCAGGCTCACATAAGCGACCAATAAGGGAGTAAAACATAATGTTTTAGTGAATTTCCCACAATTTCACAGGAAATATGTGCATGAGTTCAGTTTATAATCAACACTGGTGTAAAACTATAGGAAGTGAAATTTGGAACATTTGGTAATTAAAAAGTTGCAACTAGAAAATTAAAATGTTAAAAAAAAATAGAGTTTATCTGAGTTTTTTCCTAAGCCAAGACAACCATATGCTGCACCAGCTGAAAAATCAAAGTGATTTTCAATGTCAGCCTCAGGCACTGGTAGGTCTAAACATCTCTATAGGTGCAACTAAATGGTACTGATGATAGAAAGGAGTAGTTTTAGATCCTCTGAGAAATCTGTGCTTGCATAAGGAAGGAAAAAACAGATAAGAGAGAACATGAAAATAGCAAGACCTACATGAGAGAAGGCACAATCTTCTGGCACAGTACAGAGGACAAGGCATTTCTGGATACTTTTGCTGCAAGACAACCTAACAGCAAAAATTCTTATCAACTTTAGTAGTCACTAATTGAAGCTTAGGCTTCCATTTAGGGAACTATTTCCTTGCCATGCCTTTTCTGATCAAATTTCATATCTTTTTTTGCTTTTTTTAATAGAGAAAGAAAACAACTCTTATGAATACGTCTTCTAGATATAGTGAATGTGACCGAAAGAAAAGATCAAGATCCATTTGTGCCATGGCATCTACTTCTGTTTTTCTAAAGGAGAATAAATTGAAAAGCATTTCTTTTAAAAGGCTGTATGCATGTCACAGAATGCTAAGTTGTATCTCATTTAGTCATGCTGTTCCTTGTCCATGTAAAAGCCGCAATATATGACACACCTTGAAAGATATTTCATATGAAGTAAAACCTCTGTTAGCATTTAATCTTCTGCTGCACCCACTTATTTAAGAAAATAACAAAGAAAGATAGGGGAGAACAAAAGAGTAAGTGAATGAATACAGGCACTGTGCTGTACAAACACCATCGCTGATTTTCATTTTTTCTTTCTGATCAGGTTTTAAAAATAATTTCACAACCATCCATAAGTTCAATGGTGAGAAACATTATTCTGAATTTCCCACAGATACAGGTGACAAAATATATCATCTATACATGATACAACCGTAAGTAATATCATTATGCATTTTATTAGGGGAAAAAAGAGTGCACCTATATTGTGAATCTACAGATAAACTCCTGTGGGTGAATGGTTCTTTACACTTCTATAAGATTAACATGATCATCTTTACATGTCTACTCACATCACATTTTGTCACATTCTACTACTCCTTATCACAAAACTCTAAAAAAAAACCAGCCTCATAATTCTATGAGCAAATTGTGTAGATAGCTAGTCAGGTCCCCGATTGAATTTAAAAATATCAACATCTGAGGTACATAGCTGAAGAGGAACAATATCCCTCTGCCACCTCAAACTCAGAAAGCTTCCAAAACTGTTAACAACTACCGGGAGTATTAAATGGCTGCTACTGGCTTGTGAAGTACTGGGAAAAGACAGTTTACGAGAGAGAAGGGCAATAAGCTGGAACTAGCAATGGGAAGTTAAAGGACTCCCAGTCCAAAACAAATTAATTTCTGGTGCCTGCAGGGAAACCCAAAAAGCCATCTGGCAGCAGGACACAAGCACTGTGCTTATGTTGCAAACATACTGCTCAGGACCACTGCAGAATCAGGCATCTGGAAGGGACCAAAAGGGCCCATTTAGCCTATTCTCCTGCTCTAAAGTACAATCAATGCTCCTTACATCATTTCAGGCAAGTATCTATTGTGTTGTGAAAATTCTTCAAGCAAAAACTTATTCCAGTACTTCAGTATCATTACTGCAGTCCACCTTTCTCTGAAAAGATTTCTCTGTCCTCTACACACTAGTTTTTTGAAAACTTACCATGTTCTTCCCAGGCAATCATCCCTATTTTTTTTTTTTTTTAAATGTAAGGATATGATGCACTAAAGATTTTCTTGGACATTAGGTTTTTGACAACTTGAGCCACTCTTGCAGACTCTCATTCTTGCATTGAGATCAAGGCAAGGGCATTTACTTTGAGCATGCACTGTGTAACAGGACTTGAATAAAGAATTGCCCCCTAATGCATAATTAGGAGATCATGCAAGAGATAGGAGTTTAAGAGCCACAACAACAAAACCAGTTAAATGGCAAGATGCTGTACAGGAAATCTAATTTTGTACAGCAAACAGCAAATGTAAACTTGGAAGACAGGGGAGTGAACCACATCATGTGATATAACAGGTTTGGGTTTATGAAGAATCCCTGGACTTTAGCATGCCTTTCTTGAATATCTTTTTTTTAACTCATCCTACCCTCAGAAACTTAACATCACAGGCACTTATATTGCAGCAGAATAAGCTTCTAAATAAGCAAACAAAGCTAAAAACCCCCTGTCATCTGTGTATATCTAAGCATAGAATATTAGGAACATTTCTAAGAATAAGTTTAAGAAGTTGTTTTTTTTTCATTTTATCCTTCTCTTTCTTCCCTCAGCAAGAAAAGTACATTGAAACAATTAAGCAATATGAAATTAGTTATTAAGCATTTTCAGCTTCATACTCACCCACGGGAGACATTTCTGGGACACTGGCAACATAAGGCCCATCCAGAAACTTTGGTTCATTATCATTAATGTCCTGCACTTTGATGATGAACTCTGATTCAGGCTCTAGTGGTTTCTTGGTGTCAACATCCACAGCCTGAGCCCGGAGTGTGTAGAAAGGTTTTTCTTCTCGATCTAGGCTCCTTATGGCATGAATGTCGCCCGTGGTCTCATCAATGGTAAAAACCGTGCCAGCACCATCTCCTGAAAGCGTATATTTAACAGTGCCGACTCCCTTATCCAAGTCAGAATGAAGCTTCAGAAGAAAAGGAAAACAAAAAGGAGGACAAAAGCATTAATGGCTTTTTCTAAGCTAGATATCAACTTCTTCTCTTTTTTTTTTTTTTTTTTTTTTTTTTTTTTTTTTTTTTTTTTTTAATTTAAAATACCAATAGAATACTTTGGTATTTTTAAATACTTTTTAAAATATTTTAAATATTATATACTTTTAAAATACCAGTGGAATACATACTTTGATGGAATTCATTTCTTAAGTCCTTAACTGCCTCTAAGTGCATGGCAAAAATGTGGGTAGTATGTTTTGCAAGATTTTACCCCTATTTAGTACAGCACAGACTTGCTGTAGTTCACTAAGTATAACAGCAATGATGGAGGTCTGCACATTTGTTGCAAACTGAAATTTAAGACCAAAGACGTAAAATCACCTGTAGCCACATCAAACAAGTGTGAGATGACATGAGCGAGTGTCAGAAGCGTTCAGAGAAGAAAATGGGAAATATCTAATTATTTCAAGAGCAAGAGCCTGATGGCATCTGAAACTCAAAGTCAAGCTTAGTTTTAAAAAAAAGAAAATACACACCTCATGATTACAATAAATGCTAAAGAGAACAAAAATACCTTATACACAAAAATTTGATCACATGCTTTTGTGTTTTCTGAGATAATCACACTGCAGACTGTGAATCTAAGAGTTTCTTGCTCATTTTGAAAGAGTACAGAACTCAATATTTTCTGTCTTAAATACAAATCTCTAGTTATAATTTTAAATAATAAAAATAGTAATAATAGTAGTAATAATAATATTAATAATAATAACAACCCTCTTGAATTCAACTTCTTGGATGTTTTTGTCCCTTTAATCAGTGTCTATCCTACAATAAAGTGCCCTTAAACATTATTTTAAGTGCAGGATTTTTTTTAAAATCCAAAACCAGTATGATTAATTCTTTCTCAGACACCTTTACCTGCTCCATACTCATCCTTTAAATGCATTTAAAAAGATGAAAAGCTATGCAAGGCTCCATCACTGATGCTGAAATAGTTTTTAAAGTATTCTTCCACTTGTCATGTCTAACGAGGACTAAAAAGATCTTCTATAATGGACACTGATCAGAATGGAGTTTTGAAGACTGAATACCCTTAAACAGAATTGTAAAGTGATTTTGGATATAGACTTTATTTATATGATGTACTGCCCAAGGTGAAACACAATAGAGGAAACATGGGACATGAAAGGAGATTATGTAGAAAATGAATTACTGAGAAACTAAATGGTTTTCGTAATGGGGCAAGAAACTAAGCTGCAGAAAAGGAATTAATGGCAATTACTAACATTTATAGCTATTGGCTTGAAATTGAAAATAGGTCCTTGAGACTGGGGAAAAGGTCATGGTTTGTGGCACAGAGCGAACACGAACATAGTCTCTCCTTTGTCTACTTTTTCATCTCATCTTTCTTGCTCAGTGAATATATTAAATTCTGATCTTTCATCTAGCTGCCCCCTACATGCAATTTTAAATTATCTCTCCAATACAAACTAAAGTATTTTGCTTCTGAGGTGTTAAATACTTCTTTGCTTGCAAAATGAAAAGATAATGCAGTCTGAGATAATTAATGTCTATTTTTTCCTCATCATTTTAATTTAACTGGCTCAAAACTTCCTGCTGTTTCATTATACCCTTCTCAGTAAAACTTGGTATTTTCCTTCCATTATCGTTTAGAGGCTTACAGACACACATCAAGATTAAAAAAAATGGTGATGAGAAAGCTTGAAAAAAAAAAGTTAGAACTTTTTAGAGGGAACCAGACAATTGCTTTAGTAGTGTCCTTATATTAAAGAAAATTTATTTGGGCTTCATTGTGAAGACTACCTCAGTGCATACTCCTTGAAGTAAGAATATCATAAAGCAAAATAATGCAGTTATGAAGCAGGATTTTGTAAACAGGGAAGCATGACAAGATTACTCCCATCTCCTGTCACTGCATTTGGAACTAAAGCTGAGATGGTTGAGTGTGTTTCTGATTGCCAGCTGTAGGTTTTATGTTCAACTAGTAACAAATCAGGCTGCTTTGCATGTCTTATCTGAGCCCTTGGATTATACTAGAGAGAACCAATTATAGTTGCTTTTCCTAGCTAGAGAAAAAGCAGGAAAAGCAAGGGCTCCCAAGACAAAGGAAGACTAAATTACAAAGACTAGATTAAATGGGGGGAAAACCCCAAATGTATTTCAGAAGAGTTTACAACTGGCAGGATTAGCAATTCTACAATTCTGTAACTGTATTCACTGGGCTTCACAAGTATCACTCAGCTAGTACAACCTAGGAACCCTTCCACCTATTTAAGTAGAGCTGCAATGCTTTGCATTAGCTGGGGTGTGACACCTTGTATTTATCCATGAAATCTGCTGATTTTGGCATAGGCTTCCTAGATGACATTGCTGGACAACACACAAACACATGCTTATTTGTAACCCACACTGAGCTATGCAATTTGTGGGGCAGTTCAACATTATACAGTGTCAAATTACTGCAGGGGAACAGCTGATTTATTAATTTAAAATGTATTGAATTTTCCCACAATAAAAGGAATGGAAAACTTAGATTCCAAAGGAAGGATGAAGAGCAAGAAGCTAGCATTAGCTGTACTTACACAACACTTGGAAATAATCCTGACTTTTAAAGCCTGAAATTTTTCAGAAAGCAGTTTAGGCTAAAGAAGAAGTGCTTGCTACTGTGTCTTGATTTATGTGCTACAAGCTCTTTTGCACTGGAAGAAAAGACCTTTTTTTTGTGCTGCAAAACATACAGAAGTTTTGTGAGAGACTAGTTTTTCTGACAATGTGTCCACAGCAGCTTTGTGTTTGCATCCCATTTTTCCTTCTTACTCACACTTATTTTCTAATTCCTGGTCTTCCACTATTTCAGCAAAATTAAAGGGCAAGAGAACAAGTGCTCAGATATTACCTACTTTCTTCCTCACAACGTGTTTATATACCAGAATCACCTGAATTTACTGCAACAAGGTTGTACAAAGGATTGTATTCACACAGGTTGTCTTAATTTCATATTTTTCCTATAAATCCTGCATGTTCAAAATGCAGCAGAGGCTTGGAAATGTGAGGGATTCATTTCTACCTTTGTTGAAATCTACACTTTTATTCTCACTATGTAAGTAGCACAGGTTAATGTCAGATCTTTGAGCAAATTTGCCCCAAGTGTAAAATTAATAACTTCATGCAGAAAATCATGAATATTTCTCTGTGATGGCAGAAAAAGACCCATCATTTCATAATTCTTGCTAATGTGTAAAAATAATATCACATATGGCAAAGAAAATGACAGATTAAAAAATAAAGTATGAATAATAAGACGAAGACTATTGTAAGATACATTGCATAAATCTATGCAGAAATTATGGCAGTATTTTTGAATCATATCTAATACCAGATGCCAGATTGAGTCAGTCTACAAATCCATGTGATCTCTCAATCTGCTTCAGCCTGTAACAAGCTGAATGCTAGTTTTCTTCAGAGAGGATGAAAAGTTGGTAACAACTCACTACTAGCACATCTGGGAGAAATTATTTATTCAGTTCTGACAGTTTCCAACAAGAAGTATGATTGTTTTTATTTTAGAAATAAATTAAGATCTTACTGCTTCAATAACTCAGTGTTATCAGCTCTGTGTCACTTCAAGAACCCATACACCTGCACAAATAATTTCAAACCACATGAAAGACCAGAAAATGCATTAGGTAATGTACTTCAAAAATGGGTCTATACTCCTAGGTAAATTGAGCATTGTGGGAGTATGGATCAGATGTGTTAGTTCCTCAATATCCTATGGTGCTGATTTTCTCTTCAGTATCCTATTCATCTGATCCTCAACAGTTCACCTCCTCTTTCCTTAAATACTTCAATGACTTCTATTTATACAATCATTTTGAAAGTCAAATATGTAAAATCACATACATAGGTAAAGAAAGTGGAAGCAAAAGAAGCTTAAAAAAGTGCAAAAAAGTCTACTTTAAAATGAAGCAGTCACTATACCTCCAGAAATCATGCAAGAACATGGGCTATGGCATCTGCCAGGATTGCTGTGATCCTAATTTCACATCAATACAGACATTGAAAAGTTGTTGTATGAGCTGACAACTTCCTTTTCTGCATTTCCCAAACTCATAAAAGGAAAAAAAAAAAAGTAGAGAATGAAGTAAAAAAGTTTTAAATGTCAATGAATGCTTAAAATCCCTAAATTTATATAATATATATTTGCTCTATGATATACTCTCAGACTTTAGGTCTTATTCCACTGCCAATTTCACAGGCTGAAAAAAAAAAAATCACTGTCCAATTTATTTGTTACTAGTAAATCAATTTAAATGCTACATTGTAGGGCATATCTGGACTGAAAAAAATGGTAAATGTTTCAGGTTGTTAACCATTCCTTGCCTGCACAGCAGTATTATTTGTACATCCCACATCTGTATCTTTAGGTCGTTTTTTGTTATGCAATATATATTAGTACTTCATTATTTTCTCTTTGTGCATGTACTCCCACGTATCACCGTTAATTTTGCAGTCACCGGCACCTGTACTTTTTTCAGTAAGATGTGCAATGAAAACTATTTGAGAAACCAGATCATCCATTCAATTCCAATATTATCTAAAACTGAAAATACAGAATGATGCCCTGAACTGAGGAAAGGAAAAAAAAGCCATTTTTGTACAGTAACACAGACCCAAGCAGACCTATTTTGCAGATACCAACTGCAAAAGTGTGAGTTGAAACAAGGATACCCACTACGAGAGAGAAGGGTGTAAATGAGCCTGGACACTTTCTATTTGGAAGGTTGCCCTTTTAAAATATAATTATTCTACACATATTTTCACTTGGCAAGAACTCTATGATCTACACAGATTGCATACTTTCTTTTAAAAACTGATAATTAGAATCTAACGTACTGCTTTCATACAAATGTATTTATTCCTTCCCTCTAAAAATACACAAACCTTAAAATTTTTCCTAAGATTCAAAGGGATGTAGGTGTGCCAGGGACTTTAATTCAGGACATGGAGAAATCAAAAAACCCCTAGAGTAATTGTTGCTAATGAAGTCCAATGAAATAGTTTTTCTTTCTTTCCCTCTCCAGCACACTCACACCCCGCTGCAGAGGACATTTAGGGATGAAGTAAAATCTACTCACAACACAGTGCAAATGTTTCCTGATCCAAAAAGTTTGGATTACCTAGGGCATCTTCTAAATAATAAGTTAACATGCATTAGTCAGGCAAGACTGCACACTAAACTTGTGTTGAGAGGACACTACTCCAGGACACTACTGCAAATGGGTCAGATGGATGACAGTAGGTGTATGGAAACAAGGAGCAACTAAAATCACAGAATTGGAGAACCCTTTAGGTTAAAAAATACCTTTGAGGTAGCTGAGTCCAACTGCAAAATCATGAGGTAAAAGAAAAGTGAACAAAGGGAGAAAAGAATGATTTTTTTTAAAGGTCATTTGGAAAAAAGAATTTTCAAAGCTGAAAATTATTTGTAATAGGAAGAGGTGTCTTTTTGCTAGCTTTGTACAGGGCTTTTATAAGAGACTCTCATCTGTGAGCAGGCTTTCTTAGTACTATGAGAATTTCAAACAATAATTAAAAATGTCAATTATAAGATGTGTACCTATGTTTTTATATATATATATAAATTTAAATTATTATTTGAATGAGTAAGCTGAGTGTATCTTATCATCATGATTGTATTTCTATGTCTTCTCTTTTTATGTTTAGTAAAATATCTGCTTCCAAGAATTGACATTCTTCTGACTGCTTTTTTGTAAAAATAGTAATAGACAACATGATTCTGCATTTTGAAGTATCTTTTTGCTCAAATTAGATTAGAATACAATCTTATTGAAAATTAATTAAGTAAAAAAAGAATTTATACTCTTTTTTTAGTGATTCTTGTTTCACAAATAAAGCTGAGCTTTATTTAAATTGAAACATATATTATCCAATTAAATAAAACATTATCTCCTTCTGTCATGGGGATTTAGTCTAAGCACTCTAAGTCAGAACAGACTTTTCCAATAATGAGTGTGGTTGTTAGGTAGTAAGATGATGGCAAATAAGTCATTAGAAAGGAATAAAAGCAGTACCTGACCCCCTCAGTTCAGATGAATCTTCATCTCTACTAACATAATTCTCTTGAGGGGTTAGGGATTGCTATTTTTCTGATTCTCCTCTATATTAATATTTCTGTTGCATTATGTGGAATTTAATAGCAAAAATTCTAAAATCACAGTGAAAAAAGTCCCAGAATTCCATTTATGGGATGCCATATACATAAAAAAAAACAAAACTGGCCAATGAAAAATGTTATGCACTAGTAAAGCATTTAAAGAAAAAAGTTCTCAATAATGTCTTAATATAATTTAATTATACAAGTAATTATACATGTTAGTTACAAGTTGCATAGATTTCTGGTGATCATTTCTGCATCAGCAATTCATCTGGAGCTGATGCATATAGAAACACTCTGTTCTGGTGTGTCCTCTTCACCTTAAATGCAAGAATTAACATTAGAAGTGATTTTTGAAATTAAATTATTCTTACTGATCTCATATTACTGATCTCTGTAACAATGTTCTCTGTGTACCTGTGTTGATCGGTTTCAGTTCACAGTTATGTTGAATGCCATTTGAGAGAAATGTTCTGCAGAATGGTGACAGCTGATGTGAACTTCAATCTGTTGAAGTCTCTGGGTATAACCATTGTCAAGTAACAACATAATCACAGGTTCCAACAACAAATTCCAGTATTGGCCATTAGCAACAGGAGACAAAATTTGAGGAAATTTATCAACTTCCAATTTCTTGTGCAATTTTCAGTGCAATTTTATATATCCTTCTGAAGGATTATGAACTACAATGGAGTGTGCTGCTGCTGATGACAGCTCAGTGGAAAAGGCTTCTACCATATTATTATATTTTTATATTTTCAGAATTTTTCAAAGTATTTATCAGGAACTGAGCAGGGGATTGAATGTGAAACCCTCACATCCAAAACCCTTAATGCATCAGATTGGAAAAGTGAGGTTGTGCCATGTATCCTCATATACAGATGCAGTCTTTCCTTTTCAGTACTGTGCAACCAAAATCTGTGGTGAATAATCCCCTGGGTTGAAGGAAGACATCCCCTGTTACTAATGAATGCATTTGGGTTGGCACCAGTAGGCCTGGTTTGATCTACACCTATGAAAGCACTGGTACTCCTTCTGTCCCCGTGCCAGGCTGGAGGCCCCATGGTTAAGTCAGACGATAATGTTGATGTTCTAAACTCACAAATGAGGGAAGGGAATTTGACTCAAACAGGGCTCTGGGGGAAAAAAAAAAATCCTGGGTTTAGGCAGGAGACATTTGTATTCCTCTTCAAGACAACACTTATTCACTGATTCTGAAAACTAAATGAAGAAAAGACAGCATTACAAGTAAATTCTAACTCTTGCTGTTTAATTATGCAAGATCAGCAAAATGTTCAATGGCATTGCAGTAATCAATTTAAATGGTAAGTATGAAGGGGTGAGATCTTTTGAGGTAGAATATATAATTCTTTTTTGACAGAGGAATCACAATAAGAATATCAAACAGAGCTGCATCTCTCTAGATAACACATACTGACAGTAATACATTATTTTGCACTATGTTCCTTGCTGTATCTCTTCTACAACATATAAAAATGTTCAGTGCATGAAAATATGAATTATGCTGTATGAACAAATTAATAAAAATAGACACTAGAGACTTAGGAAGTCTATATGTGATTTTTTGATTTTTTTTAACATCTAAACCAAAATTTCTAAGACACCTGTTAAAGGAGAGTTTAACATTTCTAGTGTCTATCTACTTGTATTTATGAAGATAGTCTTTCTGAAGATCACCAGATTTCTATTCAGAAAGTTGAGAACAAGAAGGGACTTTATACTGCAAGGTGTCAGTTATTGAAGCTGTTGGCAAGGTTAGAAATATTCAGTCTAGAATGAGGTGTTTATGCTCATAAAATGACAAAATCTGCTTTCTTTCCAGGGTGTGTGAATGTTATCCATTTCCTGTAGAATTATAATCTATAAATCTCTTGAGCTACAAGGTATAAAATCCCGGTTAGTTACTTGGACTTTTCTACCCAGAAAATATCATTATCGTCAAGGGACACATGCTTGATTCCTCATCTCACCTAATAATTATGACATTATGGACTTGTTTTGTATTTAAGATATAATTTATCATGAAAACTATAGTTACAGCCAGTCAGTTGCATGACATTTTCTCTCTCACAGGAGTTGCCCTACAGATGCTAGTAGGAATACCTCATGTGATAGGGAAGAAAGAAAGTGTGGGGTGTGTCATTCAGTTTCTGAAGTGACAGACAAAAAGACAGCTGCCTATTGACAACTGCCATGCTGCTGGAAGATATCTTGACTCTGAGAAGTTTCCCACTCTTGGTGGTATTCACTATTCTACCCTAAACATGTGGAGTTAATTGAATTCCCCCGAAATTCTTTATATCAGACTGTCCCATCTAGTTAGAGGAATTGAATAGCTGGTTTTGTAAGCCTGTCTCTTTTCAAATTAGTTATGGAAAACTCAAATTTCCTGCTGGAGTTGCACTTCTCAGAAGGCAGCAACTTGTATGAGGGACAGTAGGTATGAGGCAGCATATATTTCCACACCAAAGCTGCAACTAGGAGAAGAATACATATCCAGCTATGCAGTCATAAATATCTAAAGGAAAAGTAGTCACAAAGTAGTTATCTCCCACTGTTCATCAATCCCTAACACAGAAAACCCTAGTTAGGGGTTAGCTGAACTCCACAGTCACATAAATGGTGCATGTGACCACATACAAATTAAATCTCAAGCCTGACCGGGTTCCAGAATCAGCTGTGCAAAATATTGAGAGATAAAATATCGTCTGTAATGCCAAGGGCTCAGTATCATTCCTGGAAGTGTACCCTAATTAGGTTCCCTAAACTAGGTTTACTCCAGGAAGTCACAATTTTATGACAAGAAGAGGCACGAAAGGACACATTATTATACACACTCCCATTGCCTTACCCATTAAGGTAAATAAGCTGAATTTTTTCTGTGTCAAAGATAATAATAGAAATAATAATAGCAACAATACTGATAAATACAAAACTTTTAAGTACTTCAAAAAGGCACTCTGTCATATGTGAAAAGTGACAGGTTCTTGTAGTTGGAACTCAAAAAGAAAAACTAGAACTGTAGCAAATGCATCCCTAGAAATGTGTGTTGAATATGTATCAGTTAAAATCCATTGCATTTGGAAAGGCAAAATATTATAAACTGATTATAAAAGCTTATGCTTAATTTTATACTGATTGAAACCTTATTTAACAAATACATCTGGAATTTTCTGATTTATATCAGTGTGCTCTTCAACTCCAGCTTGAAATTGGAACAGTTTAGAGTAAAGGCCTTACTAAATTCTGCTGGTGCTGATGAAGCTTTCTTCATTTTTATCCTTCTCTTAAATAATTTTCCTTTGTTTTTTTCAAATATTTTTCTTTATTGACTGCCTAGAAAATGAATGCTAAAAACTCCCTTCCTCATGTATTTAAATTTAATGTTAAATAAAAAAAAAACCAAGAAACTTGTTCCATAAATCATATTTGCTGTAAAGTTCTGTCAGTTAAGGTGTCTCTTTTTGTTTGATAATATACTAGAACACGTAGGGAATGACAGAGTAGAAAGATTTTACCTCAGCCTATCACTGTGACAAGGCATACTATCATAAACTGACTCAGTTCTCTTATCTAAACATGAAAAAAAAAAATCTTAGTTCCATCATAGAGGTGAAAAATATAATTTTTAACACATATATTAGAAGCATAATTTTAAGGCATTTACAGGCACAGAATTTTATGAGTGAAACACAATATCTTCTGAATTTTTAATCTCTTTGTCTTAAGTTGGCCCAAATAAACTCAGGCATACATTCACAATACAAGACACTAAAATAAAAATTTCAAAATAATCCAGCAAGCATGAACAAATAACGCTCAATGTGCAAGGAATAGAAGGTACAGCAAAGAAACTGAAAGAGCTCTTCTGTGCCCTATGCATCAATTTCAAAAGAGCATAACCCCATGAATAATGTTCTGGCTGCAAGATTTCCTCAGAACAATATCTTTAAAGGCTGTATTATCATACAGCAGTGTTGATTTTCCTCAGGTTCCAGAAGCAGCATAGGAAAGGGTTGTGTTGTATGTGTTTCTTTCATTTTGCTGAAGCAGTACAGATAAGTGACATGGTACATAGTTTGTATTTTTTGCTAGCTTGTGACAGAGGTTTTTTTAGGGGTTTTTTTGAGGTTTGAGGTCTTGCAAAAATAGGTAAACATTCTATTTCTATTTTAGTCTTTTAACTAATCAACATTTGCATGGGAGAAAAGTAGATTTTTAAGACACAGGTAAAACATCAGACAGAGTTTGTTCTGGCTTGGATTACTTCAACAGCACTTATATGGCACTATAAAGAACTGAATCAAATCCCAGAAATCCTATACATGTTCTAAGTTATGGACACATCAATATTTCACATATCATTAAGCTACACTGTGTAGGAATATTTGTATGCCTTCTTTTTAATAAAAATATCACACCTTTGTATTAACAAGCAAAAGAAAAATGTCTTCCACAGATCAAGGTTGCATCATTTCTGCTCAAATGGAGGAGATTAAAAATTTAGTAATTCAGATTTAGTAATTATAAACCTGAATATAATGGTCTTTCCTGGATTTTCCCAATTCAGTTTTAAGAAAAATATGTTCAAGTTACATGTAATTATAATGCTAGTTATAGCATCCGCTTTCAAGGTTTACTTGTGTTTTTAATAAATAAAGACAAATGTTCCTAAGAATCAGTGCAGAGTACAACACAATAGATTTTAAAAAAATTACAAAACTTTATAATTTGGAACAGAAATTATTGTATGGCTGCAATAAGATCTCAGTTTTCTATAGCTGTGGCTGTACTTTTGTTTCATACTGTATGAGATGGCCATACAACCACCTCTGCTGCTGATATTGGGAGTGGAAAAGGAAGAGAAAGAGCATAGAGCCATTTTACCCCAGAGACAAGATGGTGGGAAGGTTATTCCTACAGAAAACATGGACGAAGCAGGAAATGAGGTAGAAAAACTGTGTCTGGATGAGTTTATATTTCATTCTTCTGACAGAACTGCTTGTTGAAACAACAGAGATGTTAATTTGTTCCTATCTTGCATATGATTCTTCTAGAAGTTCTGGGGCAATCAGTTTACAAGGACAAAATCTTGCCAGGGTCCAGGGAAGTGCAACTGCCTCCATAAAGCCTAAATCTTTGACTTGAGAAAGTCAATGGCAAAACTCCCATTGTCTCCAATTTCATTCAGTAATAATTAGGGCCTTGCAAGCAATAGCAGAGTAGTCTCCTGCAGAGTATTGGCAGGGTTCTCTCCTGCAGACTGAGAGTAAACATTTTCTTTTAAGTTCATGCACTTGGGGAAATTTTTTTTTCACCTTTAAGTTTTGCCATACTAAAGATCGCAAAATAGAAACAATAGAAGCCTTTTCTTGTATTGAAATCATTCACCATCTCTTCCCCCCAATCCCTCCCACCCCCTCCTTCTTAATTTTCCGGAACATCAAATACCTCATATAATAATATTTGATTGTTTCAATGTTCAGGGGTAGGATAAACTTTATCAAAAAAATCTTTTTGCAATTTAATACTAACCTTTATTTAGACAGAAATTACTGTAAAATCCTTTCAGTGGTGCAAGAGTTAGTTGTGATGCAGCAGGGCTTTTACCCATTCATAAATTTTTGCAGAAGTCAGGCTTCTTTCACTGACAAATGTTGCAGCTATTGGTAGCTAAATTCACCTGCATTTGCAACTGCTGTTAATTCTGATCAAGGAAATGAGATTCACAAAGGGAACCCACTTTAGCAATTTTTCTAAAATTATTCCTTTGGTGTAATAAATGACACACATCCTCTTTGAACATAAGAACAGACTTATCTATTAAATTATAATATATTCACTTTCTGTAGACCTTCTGAGCATCAAATATCATCTTTCCTTTGCTGTCTGCTTTTAAGTTTTTTACAGATTTCATCATCTTATGACTTTTGCCCCAGATTTAGAAATGAGAACTATGGAAAATGTTTGTGCCTCTTCAAAAAAACTATGTAAATATTTTACTCACTGAATAATAGAAAATCTTTATAGTGAATAAGGCACTTTAAGAAAATACACAACCTAGTGACATTCATTTTGGTTATGACTGAAAGATGTAAGTATAGAAACTTCATATTTGTTAATGAGAATGCAGAACAATGGCACCTATTTAAAATTAGATCAGATCAAATGAAATTATATTTGTTTGTAACAAAGCTTTCACTCTAGTCATATTTGCACCATAAATTGAATTAAATTTAATAATAAGGGAGAATGCAGCCTAATTTACATAGGAAGAAATATCCATTACTACATCCAATTCATCCAGAGATGTAAAAAAATAGAGAGCGTTTGCTTAAAATCAAAGAATGAACGGGTATGTGCAGTTATTTGCTAATGAATTTTCCAAAATGAGTAAACCAGAAAACAGTAGTTATTTCCAATGCTCCTACTGTTTTGGGGGAAAATACTCTAGATATAAAAATTACCAAATTTTTTGAAATCAAGTGTTTTTAATTTTTTTAACAAATTGAATATTAAAATATTTCTTTTCAGTGCAAAGTTGTTTGTCAGAAAATCTCATTTCTTTCAAGGATGTCTGATGATGATGAGTCTTTTGAAGCATTGATTTAATGAATCAGAATAAATTCAATATGAAAACTGCCTTATGAGGGTATTCTCTTGTAAATAGTGCTTACAATAATTGAAGAGAAATGCACTCTATTATTGAGGCAAGTTGTATTTCCCTATCTCATTCTGGAGGCAATCTCTATCTACCAAACTATGATCATAGTGTGTGACTGACTATAGGAACATAGAAGGGACAGCCTCTAAAAAAGAGAGTCTGAAAGTAATGAAGGATGCACTCTGTAGAATTGCACTTTATTTATCTAGTGGGAATAACATGCAACTGCCAAAGCCTATATCCACAGCAGGGTACAGGTCTATTTATAACAGCCACATGCCCCATAGAACTGTTTCTATTATAAGAATAAGGTCTTTAAGTAATTGAGTCTTATTTTACTCAATAAGAAGAGTAAAAGGCATTGTACACAGAGCTTCCAACCTTCCTACCCTGACCTTCCACGCCTGCACAGGGAGACAGCCATCCTTCTTAAGCTGCTCTGAGATCCAGTTTAGAGCCATCCTTTACTCTAAGTTTTTTGAGAGGCTGGCTTAGTAGAATGAGAAGAATAAGGCATTCACTTACAGTGAGCCTTTTTAAGCTTCCAGAATAAATTTATCCCTCGTTGGCATCCAGCTGGCCTTGTTTTGAGTGCTGCAAAATTTTCTTTGAAAAAAAAATATAACAAAGACAGAAAAAAAAATTAAGCAAGACCAAGCTTTTGATTTACTATATGTGTGCCTTAAATGTACATATTTTTTATCTTAATGATACATTTACTGGAAACATGAATTGGTGTTGTGGGATGCCAAACACCTGTCACAAAGAAATTTCATGCTATAAAATCATGAATAAACTATGTCCCAGCACACTTACAGCCATACCAGGATAATGTTCTTCTGTAAGAATTCGACTGAATACCAAATTTTCTATAAATATTGTTTTGAAATTCATAAACTTAGTAAGAAACACCAATAAATATTTTAAAATTCACAAATACATCAAGATTTCTTTGCTAATTTGTTCATTAAATTAATAATCAAGTTAGGCTTAGCTTGATTAACAAGATATTATAATACCAATTTCACATAAAATAAAAATAACCATAAAATTAGTTTGATTTAAATAATGCTACTAAGCAGTGGTGTTTCCATTAATGGAACAACTGGTACCTGGAGCAATAGTTATATACTTTCTTCATATTTTTATATACCAGTTGCACTGTACCACTAGTAGCAGTGTAGCATTTCTGACTTCCTGAAATATGTATTTTGTGAACTGGGTTAGTTCTGTGGATGCCTACAAACAAATTTGGAACTTGTATGACTCCTTTGTTATCAGCATCATATGAGACTGACTGTGGAATATAGGATTCCTTGGATATTTTTTTTTTCCCTGTAAGAACTCAAAATTTTATCCCTGTAAGATAAACATACAAATTCATTCTTAAGTGTGAGATGAATGTGAAATGGAAACTGTATTTTAAAAGAAAAAAGAATGGGACAATCTAAATATGTCTCTTCAGTACATGAATTAAAAATTGATTTGATGCTGATTAACTTGCTCTCAAAAAATTCTTCTGTACTTAAGCAAGTTTGCCCTTAACAGGCACTGTTTGGAATTTTAAGGAGTGACAAGAAATATTTTTGGAAGACAGAAAAAAAAAAATATACCGAGTAGTTCTCCAACTTGCCTGTGATCTGTGAATGTCATGACTTTGATAGACAGATGAATAGGTGCTTCAGCCAGGTTGGGCTGTAAAAAGCACAGCTAAGAACAGATACATGCTTGTCTATAAAGAGGTTATAAAAGAGAGGCTACAGATCTCAGCTGGAGGATATTTCTCCCCTTGAGTACAGTGCAACTATCTAAGATGCATCCCTCCTCAGCACAGCAATGCAAATGCACCAGAATCATTAAGGAAAGGTTGTAAGGTGCTTCCAGATGACTTCCCAAAAGGGTAAGTAAGCCACTGTTTTCCCAGCATTATTGACTACATTTTGCAGGCTGATCCTGCTGTTACACCTACCTCTGTCCTACAGGAGAGGTATGTGTGTCAATGCCATGCCAGGGCAGCAGATACCAGCTCTTTCTCTACTTATCCCACAAGAACTCCTACATTTCCTGGCTGAGCAGTGCTGCCAGCTGTGAAAAGAATGGAAAAGCACTTCTCCCCGTGGACAGGCAAAATAATAAACTAGTCATGGCAACAGCAAATTAGCAGCACATATCAGCACTGCAGGGTGTATATAGGATTTGTGTAGCGACATGCTGAGTCCCAGAGGTATTACGGATTTTGACAAAGGAAAGTTAATGATGTTCAGGTTCTACAAAGCCATGTTCATGTAAGAGCTACAGATGATAACTTTACATCAATTTTCAGAGAGCATTATCAACCCTACTTAGAGGAAGGAAAACAGACAAAGAAATAGAATGGTACAAAGAAGCCCAATGGCACAATTTGTAAACAGAATTCAGTGAAAGTGTACTGACTTTAATGGCAGTACTCAATCATTCAGCTGCCTTCCAGCACAATTGTTGTAGATGAGTGTGAAGTTTGCTTTCATTCAAGCCATAGAACCTCAATGGTCAGAGAAATGAAGAAGAATAGTCTAATTTTATAGAACTTCAGCTAGGAACACCTAAGAAATTATTGATCTTAGTAACTCCATCTGAGTTAGCAGGAGAGACAGAGAGAAAAGAGAAACAACTCTACAAACACCAACTAAAGCAACTTGCTCTCCTTCCAAATGAAACTGGGTCAGTTTGATGAAGGTTTAAATTCAAACCCACTAAAGGTCAAAACTGTGAAACCAGAGGACCTATGAGAAGAAAATTTGAACCTTTTACCAGCTCAAAAGTAAATAAATGAAGTTTCCCCATGCCCAGGTTTTACACACTCAGACACCCACAGATTATCAATATGCTTGTTTTAGAGTAGCTCCTTTCCTGGTTAGCATGGAAGAGAAAAATGAAAAAAAAAAAAAAAAAAAAAGAGAAGGAAAAAAAAGAAGACTGTGATCAAAGGTGTAAATCATATGCATTACTAATGGAAGTTGCGGAACAGTTAAAAAATGTTTGCAAAAGAAAGGGCAAATGAATTTTACATAGCCAAGTATAAATACACATTTTATGAGAACCTTAAAGTAAAAAAACAGACGGCATTTTGGAGTGCATTTAACATACAAGATTTCTCTATCATAGATTGTGAATTATGTATATGTCCTTCTCATATCTTTTATATATAAAAATGTTTTGAAATATTAATTTTTGTAGTTTAGAAAATATTACTGTGAATTTTTTCAGGAGCATATATTCAGAAGTACTAGCCTTTAGAGAAATAAAAATAATTATAAGAGCATAAAAAAGAATTCAAAAAATTACTTCTTTTCTTCATAACACCTTGTGTCATTTTTACTCCAAAATTTTTATCTTGAAATATTCAGTTTTCAGCTGGACTATTCTACTTGTCTTTCCATTTAATAAAAATAATTCAATTACACTTCATTTAATCTTTATTTCAGTGGAAAAAATCTATTTAAATAACCCATCTATTATAAACAAAATATAATAATAAATAATTTTTCATTTTTCTGGCATGATCCTTATAACTTTGCATTGCTTGTTTTATCCTTTGTCTTAACAATCATTTAAGATCAAGTCAAAATTTATTCAAATTTAAATATCTTGGTGAATTCAACATATATTTGATCTCATAATTTTTTTATTGTTCTTGACATGTTTTTTCCACAACATGAAAAGTAATGGGTTAACGTGTTCTAACAGATATAAGAATTAATTATAAAAAAAGAAGATTTGGACAAATGAACTTTTACTTCCAGATCGCACACAGACACATAGACACAGAGACATGAAACAAAAAACTTGGAAGTTAATTTCTCCTAAATCAATATCATCTTACACAAACAATGTAAAGATGCATTTTTAGTACCTAGATTTTTCAAGGATTGTAAGTCATGAAAGAGATACACTAAAAACTTGAAATTTTTACATATTCAGGTATGTACCATAAATATAAATATCACTAAGTGTTACTCCAAAATTGAGATTATACACTCATGTTTTATATTACTATTTTGCATGATTTCTTCCCCACCTTTGTACATTAGACAGTATAAATTCCTTCTGCTCAGTAGGTCATCTTAAACATACTGGAAAATTTCACCAGAATTTAGGGAAAGATGGCTGACTAAATATGCCAGGACTCACCTAGCCTCAATGAGTGTCTCTGTATCTATTTTTTATTCGACACAAGCTGTACCTATGTTAGCAGGTAATGTGAACCAGTGAGAGTGTTCAGGAGAATGAAGCAGCTGATGGAGAGGAATGATGCAGGCAATAAACGCACCTCAGGGTTTTCTGCTGTGAACAAAATCTCATCTGGTTCGGTGGACTAAGTGCCAATTCATGTAGTGCATCCTCTCAGCTTTTTTTATGGAGAAGTGATCTAGTTTGTACTCTCTAAGACCTCTCCTGATATGAACAAAACTACAGTAAGTCTGAATGATGAGGAGATTTGCCTCAAAAGCACCCTTTAATTTGGGATGAAAACACTCATGAAGAATTTCCAGCTATCTGGCAATAATTCTGAAACACAGCTACGACTTCAGAATTTAAGAAGTATAATATTGCTTCTCAATTTTAAAGAATCAAAAAAAAATTTTGAGAAAAGTCGCATTTAATTTTTGGGCGCAGCCCAAAATGGAAATGAACTTTAGTTTATGTCTGCATTGTATCTTTAAGTAAAGATAGAGAGCTCTCATTACCTGGTTAGAGAATTTGTGGTGGCATAAAATAAAGTTAACTGGAATTTAACAGGATAAAATGAAAATTTACTTTAAAATCTCTGAATCTGGAAAATAATTTCTGAAAATGTTTATTCTTAATAAATTCAGTCAAAATGCGTGAGGTATTGACAACATTTAGAAAAATATCTTTGTTTACTTTGTAGGCATTGTTTTAGGCTCATCTTGTCCCTTAGTGTATAACATTAATAAACATTAAGACTATGAATGACATTTTAAGGGTTCTTTAAGACATTGTCATGAAAGAATATCAATGGCTTTGAAAAATCCTTGAATAAACTTACCCATATTTATCTTTGTAATTTACTTTTTTTTCCCACAGTTTGAGTTGCACTACTGGAAAGTAATACTAGACATAACTTACTGAAGCAAATAATTTCTGCCTACCTATTTAACTCAGCATATGGACTGTCCATCACTAACAAACATGACAGTAGACTCCTCACAAACACACAGAATAAAAGAACCTTTGATTCCTGTCCTAGATATTGGGAAAAGGGACCTCATGTGTCTTTTTTCTCCCAAATAATACCATTCTATATTTTCCCCAATACTACAAAATTATCTGTACAATGCATAAAATGTGATGAAATTCAGGACGTATTTCTTATTATCTTGTATAGCCTATAGGAAAAGTAATGTCAATAGGATAATTTCTTATACCATTACTTTTTACAAGTTTTTAACCACTAAAACTTGGAGATGATTAAAGAAAATGAGCAGCCTGTCAGAATTATTTAATACACTGAGGAAGCCATTACTTCGGAATCAGTCTCTGGGGCTGGGCTCCCCAAAGAAACATCTCAACAATCTGTTACAAGGAACACAAGTGAATACCCATAAAGCACAAGGCAGACAGACTGTTATGATCACAAGACTTTCGGTTGCCTGTTTTGTCTGTTATTTTAATAATTTTGTCGTTTATTTTGATGATCCATGAATACAGTAGGCTCCTATGGACTTGGCAGCACTGACCTTTAATCCACTTCCCTCTTCCCCTTGAGCTTACTTTACCTTATTTTTTACCTTGCAGTTACAAATTTGACATTATTAATGTCAAGACTAGGGATGGACTTGGTAGCTAACTATTTAATCTAAAGAGCACTGCAGTGCTGGATGTAGGAAAATTTAATCAGTAATCCTTTATTTAATTTCCAGGTGGGCAGATCTGCCCAGCTCTCTGCTACTGTGTCCTTCAACAGAGACACAACTCCCTACTTGTCAATTCAGACAATATCAAACTGTAGACCATTATTTATATAAAAAAGCCCCACACTTAACAAGAATTAGAAAAATCAGAAGGATAGACTTTCAAGGTTTTAAGGTTTCAATTTCATATGTAAGTTATTCAGGCAAATAATTCAGTCTTCCTGTGCTTCAGCTCCCCACTTAAGGAAGAGAGCTGATTCTTTCTTACCTCACAGAGCCACTACAAGGATAGTCATTGAAAAGTTCAGATGCCTTAGTGATGAGGCCCATAAAAGCATGTCTTTGAATCACTTTACTTTATAGACAGGCTAATAAGCAAAGAGGACAGAACAATTAATTTTTTGTAGGATCAATTACCATTTGTTTTAAAAGAGTGTTGCTCCAAAACAAAATAAATGGTTAGACATTAATTTATTTTTAATTGTTAATATATCTCATTTTACTACCTTGGGCTGAGTAATAAAATTATGCTCTATTTGCTACCAGACTCACCTGACAAAAGACTCAGCTTGCTGAAGAAGGAATGATCAAGTGCACTTCAGAACCAGGCCTTACAATAGCTTTCAGATATGATAGTTCAATAAACATGTCAAAATGGTGAATAGAGTAAATAAAATAGTACATAAAAAAGAACCAAACCCAACCTTGTTTGCATCCAAATGAAAGAATGATTTAATTTTGGTTCTGTATTTTGCTATATTAAAAAAAACCCACAAAAACAGCCCAAGTTATTGTTTCTACTATAAATCAGAAACTTGTTACTGCCTTTTAACTACTTGATAATATCAAATTAGTCTATTAGTGTAAAAATTACTCAAAATAGGTAAATATTTTACTTTTGAAAAAAAATACCACAGCAACATGTACCTTTACTGAAAAGAAATTTTCAGTTTTACTGGTCAATTTTTCAAGTTTTCATCATGTTTGTAATGGTTCTTAATCCACAAAAATTCTGTCTGCCAAAATTCATTGGGCTTGTGCAGGAATCTCCTGATTCTGCAAACACTCATTGATTATTTTCTTGGACTCTAATACTAGCATCAATTAAACTAGAAGCAGTTACCTACTGTTGGGCTGATACAGCTCGATTTGACAAGCAGGAGCTATTAACTGGCCTGTATGACAGTGCTGAAAAGTACTCTTGGTTTCTAGAAAATATATACTGCACTAATAACATCAATGAGACTTTTTTCCCTTAGCTTTCTCCTCCACAGTTTATGCTTCAATTCTAACGGTAAGAAAAACCAACATTGTTACAGCAATTAGATTGTTCTGTCTCACTCTTTTATTATAATCCTTAACTCACATCAGCAATAATACATATAGGCTGATAGTATTTGACACAATAACTCTTGTTGACTATTCAAATCTGCAACTTGACACACTAAAGAAAATATCTTTGGATACTGTATTATGAAACACTAAAAGCCTGTACTCTCTTCAATATAGTAATTTTACACTGACACCGAGATACAAGAAAAGGTACATAAAAGATTCAGACTCAGCTGTGATAAACATTTTACTCAGACATCACTCCTGAAATCCAGTCCTATGCAAATAACTTAAATAGAACAACCTCTGCTGAATGGCATAGAATCATCATTAGGGACTAGGGTTTACTCACTGCCACAGTGACATAGAAAAGGATTTACTAATTAAAACTCATTTATTGACATTATCCTCTAGGATATTGGAACAGAAAATTCTCTCGTCTTGTCTTACCTTAAGCTTCTTTAAAGGACAATGTGAACTGAACACCAGAAAAAGGTTTTTGAAGAACCAAAACTTAAATAAAACACAAAAGGCTGGTGTACACATTCCTGACAGGCCTAAATTCTTATTTAGCCAGCACATAAAACACCTACTCTTCTTCACTGTTGTGGGATTTTGCTGTATGCAAACATATACAGAACTCTGAAGGTTTTTAAGCTTGCAAGACAAACAAGGAATTCTTGCACAGAAGTAAAGCAGAAGGTGTAATAATTTTTTTTTTCCATTTACTTCTTGATTTTCAGTTTATCAGGCAGACTAACAAGACACGATCACAACTCATCCCCTTTAAGAGGTCATTTTATTTTCCTGAAACAGATTGCGAAGTAAAATTTAAACCACCTACTGCCTTTTGTAAGAATTCCACAAGATTTGCATAAGAGGGTAAAAATATCCCAGCAAGAAGACATACAGGAATATTTGTGCTATGTATCTGTCTGTCTTTTGCAAGCATTTTTGAGTTTAGGTTTTACTGTGATTCAAGAGTTGTCACATTCATGCTGCATGTGGATGATGAGCTTGCCTGGGAGGTTCGCTGCCCCTGATGAAGACCCCTCACATTCCCAAGTTGGTCTGAGCACAGGCTGAGCTAATTCTCTCTCACTTAGAGTCAGAGAAGAAACCAAATAAAGAACTGAGCGGGTGGGCTGCATCCTCAGCATAGCAAATGTGTTTTGTGCTTAGGTCAGCTTCAGATAAAAGGGATTCTCTGAGGGACTTGTAAGGGGCCGGAAGAGGCTCAGCTTATGAGGCATGAAGATTTGCAACAACATCCCAAGCCTCTTGCTAACTTGATATTTTTCTTGGCATTACATTTGTATAGTGACCTGAACTATTTTTATAATTTTTATAATTTTTGAATCTAATATCATTATTAACATAGCCAAACTGACAAAACAATTAGCAAATTGCTACAGCAGGTGTTTGAATTTTACATATAAAGACAAATATTAATATTTTTCACTAGGAAAAATGCTATTTAATAAAATGTATTTTTTCTATTTAAAACTAATTTCATACTTAATGAAATTCCTTGTCCATTAAACTGTCCAAATCACCTTCAACAAAGTTAAATGAGTCACTTTTGGGAACATGACTAATACAAACACTTATTTTATTCTAGGTGGAGGAGCATGTCTGTCATAGAATTACTATCATTGGTCCTCAAAGCAAGGTATGCTGTACTGGGTGCACGTGGCCTCCAACCCAGAACTCTGTCTCTGGCAAAAGTGAAGGTTAGAGACAGCACAGTTCACTACATAATTTCCAAGTTTGCAGTAGTTCATGCAGCTATTGGTGATGACTACAGTTATTAGCCTTTGGCAAATAGATTTTTTTATTAATTTCTTCCTTCTCTTAACATAAAAATTCTGTTATCTCTGCAGCAGCCTGTGGCATGGAGCTACCTAGTTTGGATTCTTCATTTTGTGAAGAATCACTTCCTTTCCTTTGCTCTAAATGTGCCACCTGTTGGCTTCATTTATGCCCCACACATCTCACATTGCTGAAGGCCAGAATCTTCCTCCTTTATTCTCACCCCTATGTTCTAGATATTTTCGAGACCTATCGTAACTCCTCTTTTTTTTTTTCTTTTCCAGACTAAGGAAACCTGTCTTAGTTATTTCTCACTGAAGAGTCAGTCCAAAGATCAGTCCAAATTAATCTTTTGTCCTTGTCTATATTTTTCCCAGTTCTATGGGACACATGTTCTCTGAGACTAGAGAGAAATCATTCCCAGTGTGGAAGATACAGGGTCACCAGAAATGTAGATACAAAGCTGTATTAATGACATCTATTTCCTTCAGCTGCTGCTGAGAATTTCTAACATCCCATTTGCATGTTTTGGCACACACCACACACCAAGCAAATGTGCATACAGCTATTATGAAACAAGATCTCATTTGAGAGAGATTATCATTTCCATGGAACACAACAATTTATTACTCAAATTGGAATTCTTCCCCTCCTTCCACAGTATGTACCACTTTACATCAGATTTCATGTCTGATTTTATTCCTGTTTCATAAGGTTCTTTTCACATTTTCTCCATTTATCCTTTGTCTTGAGTAACTCTAGTAGTTTAATTTGAAGAGCCAATACTCCCCTGGATATTCTCACACTTTCCAAGATAATTTATGATGATATTAAATAGCACAGGCCCCAGCCTAAATCCTTACTGATACTGAATACAGCATCATAGTGTCCAGGATGAAACACAGTAATGTTTTTTCAGTGGTCAGTTAAGTACTTTCACAACAATAGAAGTGAATAATCTATCTGTTACTAAAAATCTATTTTTTAGTAAGCAGTAGCAAGGTTTTAATGGCATTACAGTATCAATCATTGATAACAGAATCAATAACAACTCTAATTTACATATTCAGGGACTGACAGTTAAAATAAATACAAAGCACACAAGGTAATAATTTTTATAATTACAGCACATGCTAGAAGACAGGTTTTTCCAAGTTTTCTTTTTTCTTTACACACACTTTTCTGTCTTGGTGTAAATGCAAGAATAACTACTGTGCACAGCTATTTAGACAAAACCCATTGCATTTATGTATTTATGAAACAAAGACTTCTCCAGAGGAAAAAAAAATAAGATAGTTACTAAGAACTAAAACTACATTAGCTTTAATTTTAGTATGCTGGTTTCAATTTTAGTCAATGCTAGTGTTCTCTTACTAGTAAGTCTTTCAGCTTTTCTCCTCCCTTTTTCACCTTCTTATGAGATCAGCCCCTGGGCTGGGTGGGGGAGGGAAATGTCACCCAGCAGTGTGGCTATAATCACCTTTCTCCTTAGTCACCCTCTCCTGTCTGTAGAGCACATTTATCACTGCCATGCAGCAGTCCTAGAACACGTGCATCTGGTACTGCACAATGAGGAACTTATCAGAGTTGAAAAAAAGTACTGGAAGGAAAAAGCCAACTTTACACCAGATTGTTTTTATACTTTAGAACATCTTCCACCCTTAGAAACAGCATCATCTGTTTCTAAGAGTCCACAAATGCCTCTACAAGGTTATTGAATTATTTGGGATTTTATAATCTCCATTTAGATTGACTAAATGATAAGCAAGTGACAACAGAGAGAAAACTATGTCATAGTGCTCCCATTGCCCACTACTAGGGTATCTAAATAAAATTTAGTTATTTTTATGTATTATTATTATGTCCTCAGTTTAAATCCTGCCCAATTCCACTTTTCTTTGTTAAGACCTTTTTTGACTTTTCATATTGAGTTTTCTGCATTTTTCCCAGGTAGAAAAATATGCAATCTATTCTGTTTTATGAAATAGTTATTATGTAATAAAGATAAGATTCATTTATAAAAGACAATTCATTTCACCAACACGTGTGGAAAATATAAGAAAGTTTTTGGGTACACAAGGTCCATTTGAAACTGGAAGAGAAGGTGTGGTGTTCAAAGCTGCTGTTAACTGGGTTCATTCCTCAGAATTTAATAGGATACATAACAGACCCTATGCAAGAAGTAAAGTGATTGTAACTTTTGCATCAGTGTGGATATCAGATACAATGAGACAGAAAAAAAGGATTAGGGAATGGTTGTCTCTACAGGGAGAGGAGAGACAGGTCATGTAGAGCCTGTGGGAGATGAAGCATTGCCAAGAGAGAGGGAAATGGTCATTGCCATAAAACCAATACTTGTCCCAAGTCCATGGCTTTCCATGTTATAGAATAGAAATTGTGGTTTGATATATCACCTTCAGAAGAACAGGGGTTTTTGCACTTTAGGAGGTCTGCCGTTAAAACACTTTCAGGGCCCTAAATCACAAGCCATATTATGTAATGGCAGCACTTTACAAGACTGACAATCCCAATCATTTCTGTTTATGACTCGCATACAAGGATTTTAACTGCAGTGAATAAAGATGAGATAACCTTCTACTTCTTTGCTTCTCCCATATGTTGGTGCTGGAGAACTGATAGAAAATTATGCTTTCTTTTTCTTATGAAGCATGCTTTACTAATGGTTGAGTCTAGCTGTGGGATTTTGGGTTTGTTTTGTGGGGGTTTGGGGTTTTTGCTTGATTGTGTGGGGTTTTGGTTGGTTGTTGGTTTTGGTTTTTTGTTTCAGGATATTTATCTTTCTTTTTTGAAAAAAATAATTTAAGTTTTAATTTTGTTGCATTCTATTTCACGCTCATATTTTGGTTTTGATTTTCAGCAGTGATTTTTCATGCTATGTTTTCAAAAAATTTGCATATTATTGAAACTATTTTAATCACAGAATTACAGCATATTCTGATTTGGAAAGAACCCACAAGGAATTTTGAGACTTTGCCTACACAGAATAGCTTCAAGAGTCACACCATGTGCCTGAGAGCATTGTCCAAATGCTCCTTGAACTCTAACAGGCTGATGATGTGACCACTTCCCTGGGCAACCTGTTCCATTGCCCAAACACCCTCTGAGTGAAAAACTCATTTGTAATCTCCAGCCTAAACCTCTCCTAACAAAACTTCAAGCCCTTCCCTTGGGTCCTGACACTGGTCACCAAATAGAAGAGATCAATGTCTGCCCCTCACAAAGAAGTTTTAACTGCAGTGAGGTCTCCCCTCAGTCTCCACTTCTCCAGGCTGAACATTCCAAGTGACTTCAGCTGCTCCTCATGCAGTTTCCCCTCAAGGCCTTCACCATCCTTGTGGCCTTTCTTTGGATACTTCCTAATACTTTAATGACTTTTTTTATACTATGTCACCCAAACCTGCCCCCAGCACAGGAGGTGAGGCTGCCCCAGCTCAGAGCAGAGCAGGACAATCCCCTCCCTTTCCCAGCTGGCCATGCTGTGCCTGATGCTCCCCAGGACAGGGCTGGCCCTCCTGGCTGCCAGGGCACTGCTGGCTCAGATTCAATTGGCCACTGATCAGGACATCCAGGTCCCCTTTCCACAGAGCTGCTTTTCAGTGAAAACTCTATAAATATCCAAATTATATAAATATGCATATTTTGACCGCTATGTAAGTAGAATTATAAATTATTTATATTTCTGAAATTTGCAGTTTAATTTTTATTTTCCAATTACTGTTTTAATGGCTAACTCTCATCCCTCTACAATGTGCAAAGGAAATAAATGCACGTGGTGAAAAAAGTAACCCACTCATAGATAAGAAATCCTGAACTTTAATCTAGTCCCCTGTCACTCAGCAGTTCTTTAATATTTTGTAAATTTTTGTTTTCCTGCTGAAAATTTATACTTTTGTAGCACATTTAAGTGAGGCATTATGCTGTCCCTTTTTTTTTTAACACCTTGCATGTTGCAACAACCATAAATTTTCTTCCATTTCTGAACCTTCTTATTATATTGGTTTACACATTGTTACCCAGATACGGGAATGGCTACAGGTATTTAATATTTTCCCACATTTTGCTGTCTGGAAAACACTATTTAATTTATTACTTGGCATTCTGATGATCTTTCAGAAAGGAGCTCTCATGATCCCAGCTGTATTTTAATTGACAATCTAATGCTTCACTTGTTATAAATTCAGCTTGCATTGCTGACATACGGAATACATGCCTATGTCTGATTTCACTATCACCAACAGTATGTCTGATTCACACAAATGAATCAGAAATTTAAAGCCCAACTTTATATTTAGATTAAAAAAAAAACTAAAATCATCAATTTTTTTTCGATTAAAAGAGGAGACTATGTTTTGGTTTCTCTGTTCTACTTAAGTCCTGTCAAGAATTTCTAAATACTTTTAAACTATCTTTTCCCATATTTTCCTGTTTAAATAAACTTCCTGTCCAAATGAAGCCATTTATAAAGAAGCATTCCAAATAAAACTACAATAGGTATAAGATTTTTCTTTAGTAGTTTAATTTCTACAAGCTTATTTGTATTTCTCCATCTGTGTTGGCAACATAAATTTCAGACACACGCAGGCACCATTAGCACCATACACTCAGCTATGTTCAGAGGTCTTGTGAGACTCAGTGATTCATACTAATGGGACCATTTCCACAGGCTCAGAATCTTCTACAGTGATCACAGAATTCTTGCATAATACAGACTGCAAAATTTTAGAGTTTGAATTCTTCCAGTCTGTGACCTCCTTTGCTGTTCAGAACAATAATCTCAAGCTTCTACATCCTCTAAAATGTGGGTGACAGCTCAAGAAGTTGATCCTTCCTTTTTATTTTGATTTTTCCTTTTCCTGAGCTCACTTCTTCTCTTCTCTCACGCAATCATTGAAAACGCAGTCCTCCCGTTTTTTCAGCTCCAAATACCTCATATAATTTTCATCAGTATAAGGACCACAGGCAAGAGGTCTTACTACTACTGCATTCCTAATTTTCCTTCTATGAGCTACCTAAACAAATCAATAAACAAAGTGAAACCACTAGATCAGTAATAAACATTCTGTTGCTAGTTATTCATCTCTGCTGTATGCCTTTGTACACCTTGTAAAAAGGTAAGCTTTCAGAAGTAAACATTAAATGTAAGTCTGACTTGCTCATGGGGGTTTTGTGTTTCCATGGTTCCATTTCCTTCTCACACTTTCACGTGCAACTGTCAAAATTACTTTGTGTCTCACATACTCTCTATGCAATATACAGGATGCAACGCTTTTAAAGTCATCACTTTTTTTACAAGATAGACATAAGTGGGAGAGACAAAGGTCTCAGCGCAACAGAGCAAGAAAAAAATCCAGAATTCTGATACCAGTTCTGATTCCTCTTACACCATTTTACCATTTTATTTCTCCTCATCAATTTCCTTGTCTTTAATAAATCGTGACAGTGCTTTTGTGTGAATATGTGCATGGCATAAACTCCATAAAACAATTTAGTAAGCCAGGTTAATGTGATCATGCCTGATTGCTCTTTAAATTACTGTCTAAAGACCACTAAGGCCCAACAAGATTTCACTTTGATGTCAGCAGACAGAGGTGAGTATATGTTTGACGTACTTAACAAGCTCATTCTTATACATAGCATATCTTTCATATTAAAATCATCCAGAAATGAGTAACTGTGATGTCCTGCATCATGGGAGTCAATTAATACATTACCAGCAGCACTCCCTGAAACAATTTTCATCTCCTTGATGATGGCACTGTGCAAATGTCTAATGGAAATAATACACAGCTATCTTTAATATTGTTACTTCGATTGGAATGGAATCTGATAAATTACAAAAAGCCTTTTGACAACTTTAAATGAAATATTATTGTGATCATCTTACTAGAGATCTAGTAGAAATACAATTAAAGATAAGTTTAATCAGGGTACATTTATGAATACATTTAAGCTTTTCTTTTTCCTTCAAAGGACAGTGGCTTTCAAATTCACTGCGCGTATTTCTTTTCCTTAAATTTCTTTTTTTCTTTCAAGTTAACTCATTCTTTATGATTAATGCCAAAATGATAGCCACTGCACTGTAAAATTGTTCATCTAAATAAATTCAAAACAAGCAGTGCAAAATTTCTGTTACAGACTGCCCTGTCATCCAGACACTCACCCAAGAGGTGAAGTAGCTGTAAAAAGAGAGTGTGTATTCAGAAGTACATGTTGATTTAAGCCTGATGGAAGGTGGTCAACATTAATTCCATTATATTAGAAATTATCCATTAAAATGCATAAATGAATTCTATGCTCATATTTCAGATGCAAAGGATAAATTATAAGGTTTAAAAAAAGCACACTGTCCTGCTCACAGACATAAAGCTCTGCTTCCTCCAAATCAGCACTCTTTCTGCTTGATATATGGGCAAGCCTTTGAAGATGATAAGGCTTCACAGGACTGAGTCAGATGAAAAATACCATATTGTTACATTACCCTATACTGCCATAAACCAGTTGTGAGTATTACATTTTTCAGCATCTTTTTCCTAACAAAAAATATCTGTAGTAGTTTGTATGTGAGCATGCATTAACGTGACAAAAGTTTAAAGAACAATTTGTTGTAAAACATACATTATTAATGAGCAAAAAAATATCTGGTAAGCTGAGGTTCTGGATTTTTTTTTCCTTCACTGGAAAATAGAAGAGAAATGGCCATTACATTGAAGAGGACTTTGCAATCTTTTGCTACACAACCAGTTTGCATTCAGTACAAGCTACCATATGCCTGCCTCTTCAAACTTGTGGACAGAGAGCAAAAAAATTCTCACTGGAAGCAATTGTACAGGTGTACAGCAAAGAAAGATGTGATGTATTTACACACTAGGAATGCAAAGGCACATATAAAGGGAAGATGCCACATGCAGCAAAACTAAAACCTTTGCTAGTATTATCTTGACCATGTTGTTCTCTTGAACATTCAGTTTATTTTGCTGCCTCTGCATGTCACTGATGAAACAAAAAAAGGTTACAGACATATTTGTAGTGTTCTGGTGGGTCTGCACCCCTTTCCATTATCTTCGCATAAGGGCAATTAAAACTGCTAGCTTGTTTGTGAGTATAAACTGTGCTGGTACTTGTTCATGCCTGAGGACCTGATCCTCTGATAATTTCGGTCACCGTTCACTGAGACCTGAGCTTTTGTGCAAAAAAAAAACAAACACCAAAACAAACAAATAAAAAAAAAAAAACACCAAAACTTTTTAAGAACATGTACTGTTTTTGCTTGGCCTCCTGAAACTTCACAATACCAGGAAAAACAAGTAAAGCACTGCAAAGTAAATGAGCAAGCCTTATTTTACTCTGGCACCTTGTCCATTTTCATGGGTCACATGCATACTCTAATCTTACTTTTTAGACTGAATCTGCTTAATGAATGTTGAGCAAAGAGGGTTATCTTCTGTTTATCAGGCCGATGGATTTTTATTCCTCTTCCAGATTACATGAGCAGATTCCCAAACTTTAATACTAAGGTTAAATGCTTTTAATGTGTAAGCTTCAAGCACTATTTCAAAATCACAACTTGTAAGCTAGACTAAACCCCATCAGTTTGTAAAATATATTTTGATTTGCAACCTGACGCTACTTGAGACCTTTGTGAAAGGAATTACATGCATTGGCCAATAACAGAAGACACTTTTGCTGTAAATCTGTATTCCCTTACAGAAGGTTTGCAATATTAGCTAGTCACCCTCAACTGTTTAGTGAAACTGTCAGCTGATTCAATAGGTACATTAAATGTCTATTTATAAATTACTGTGACATTATTAGTGCAGTAGTTCTATAATAAGTAGTATAAATTCCTATGCACAAGTGTCCTGATATCCTGGCTAGAAGAAGACAAAACCCTTCTGATTTCAGGTCACATGAAATATCCTCCACTTTATGATATACTTATTAACACTCTAAAATATAGAGCAGTAGCACTATAAAAAAAAAATCAATTTGAAAACATATGCTTTTGGAATAAAT
This sequence comes from Cettia cetti, assembly GCA_013401135.1. NCBI lineage: Eukaryota > Metazoa > Chordata > Aves > Passeriformes > Sylviidae > Cettia > Cettia cetti. The sequence continues at coordinate 189,202 of VZUI01054301.1, forward strand.
GTTTGATTTTGGTGAATCATTTATTTCTGCAGATTTAGTTCTGCAACCAATCCAGAACTCAACTGCATTTAACGCCTTAAAAATTTTATGTGATTTTAAAAAATTGCATAAGATCTAAAGATATTGATTTGCAACTGGTGGGTATATTTTAGTATGTTGACAACCATTTGAATTTATATGAAGCTTAGCTTTTGCTCACTGGATTTAAAAGAACAATTTCTCTAAGGAAATTCTCTCTTTCATTGAGAGATATTCCTTCATTGAGATCTTTGTGGAAAATAAGGGGAAAACACAAATGTCTCCATCTTGGTTTTGTTTATTTATTTGTGTTCTGTTTTTGTAAGATTCGGCAAAGATAACATACAAAGACTGGCTGGGTTTGATTTTTTTTTTTTTTCAGATATAGTAAAGCAAATAATTTATATAGATAAAACAAGTTTTGATAAACATCAAAAAAAGTAAACATTGAAAAAAGTAAACATTGGAAAAAGTAATTACCTGGAATTAATTGCTCTATTCTAGAAGCAGGTGTTCTGACTTTAAAAAAGGGGTCTGACTTTTTAAATTTCCTCATACTTGAAAAGTGTCCCACAATTAGTAACAGTTCAAAAAAGTCTTAAGAGGTAAAAATATTCCAGGTAAAGCTGTGATAAGTGTTACTCTTAATGAAAATATCCCATTAGTTCTGAAGCTGCTTATAAACCTAATGTCAGTGGAGCAAAAACAGGACAAAGGAAGAAGCTGATTCATCAGTATATTGATAATAGTCCATTTTTGTGCAAAATTGACATTATTTTGGCAGTTTAGAACTGACCCTAGATAACCACCAAGAAAAACTTACAGAAAGGAATAAAGACTAACAAAAATATAGTGGTACAGCAGTAGTTTCTCTGTCTTTTGACATTAAAGGGGCAGCAATCACATTGCCTGTGCTACAGCATTGAATATGATGAGAATCCTTGTTGGCATCTTCAGTGAGGTGCCAGAAGAAAGGTATGTGGTGGAGAAAGTGTAACTTGAATCAACTGAATATCAAAAAAATATGATGTTTTTCATTATGTGGTTCCCCTTTCTTCAGACTTACCACAAGCTCATTGTATTAACTTTGTGATAAAAACACACTGCTTTGCAAATTGCTTTGATCAATATATTTTAGGGTTTAACATAAATGTCATCATGTGCAATATCCAAGTACATATTTGGCTGTTCTGCTAAATAATCTAGTGTTTTATTTATACATCCTCAGAATAGTTTTCTGGAAGGGTAGGAGGAAAAAATAATTTTCTGTTGATTTATTTGTAGTTAGGGAAAAAAAGAGAGATTTCCTGCTTGTACACTTAAAAAAAAAAAAAAAAAAAAAAAAAAAAAAAAAAAAAAAAAAAAAAAAAAAAGGTTCATAATGATATAAAAGTAAAAACTGAAGCATGATGACTCATTTTCTCATTTTTACAGTAGATGAATTTGAAACCTTGCTATACAGGGAAGACCTTATGGCATTTAGGGACCCAGGAAACAAATTCCCAACTTGTTATTTTCACTGAGTAAGGTCCTTTACTTAAACTGAGAATTATACACAGCATCCAATTATATACTCTGCTAAGATTTTCTTCAGGTGTCCTTTTCAGCTTTCCTATCTGAAAACTCTATTATTTAAATTCACCACCCACAAATCCCTCACACAGTTTTCTGTCAATTACTTACGCCCTCTTACAGAAAAAGTGGACATATAATGAGAGAGGGAATTGCAAAGACTCTCTGCAGGTATGATTGTGTATGACTACACACAGTATAAAAGCTATAGTGCAGGACTTTGAATTATGAAGCAATAAAACACATTAGAAACACATGAAAACAACCTGAACAACCAGAAATAGAAGTAAATGGTTCTGAGATATAAGACAACAAACCAAAACCAGATGTGGCTTCATTAGTTGAAAACTGACTTGGAATAGGCATATCAACCACAGGAATGACTGCATGCTGAGCTTAAGATTAAAGGTTTATACCTTATCTCTTGATATCAGAACAAAATTTGTTGCTAAAAATCAAGTATGCTATTACAATAATTCAATTAAAATTAGTTGTGAAACACAGACTTATATTAGAACTCTCTTATTTTATTTGTTTTTATTGTGGTTGTTACTGTTGATTTTTGTTTAATTCCAAAAGCAAGAATGAGGGAATAAGACAAACATACAAAGGCAGAAAGTATATAGTGACCATAGGAAAGGCTAGATGGTAAAAATGAACAAAGAGAAGTATTGTCAGTGAAAGGTTTGTCCCATCAGAAACAGGTACATGTTAATAATATATTATATTACTTGTCTATATAATTTGAACTTTTAAAGAAATAGTAAAAAATTACCTTTCCCACATACTGAGGTTCAGAGCCCATGTACTCCTCCAGCACAAAAAATTGATTCCACACCCAGCCTCGTTTGACTCGCTGGGCAGATGATCTCCTCCCTGGCACTGAGACAACATTTTCTCTTGGCTGTGCTTCTAAAATCTCTTGTGGTTGTGGATGCAGTGGTGTTAGGAGACCTCCATCAAACAGGACCCAGAGAAGCAGGGATAAGCAGTTCCTTGTGAGCATTGGCAATGGCTTCCCTACCGCAAGTAATAAAAACTCCAGCGCTTAATGCAGAGCAGAGGAATCCAGGTTTGAGGTGTCTGCGGCCTTCACCACTTAGCTTCTGATTTTATTGCAGAAATGCTAATGCAGGCATTAATCCTTCTGATGACAAGGTATTTGCCGCAATAAATTCCATCTATAGGGACCTATAAAAGAGATTTACATGCAACATCAAATTACATAGGATTACACTAAAGTGTTCATCAAAATTCTCACACCTAGCTAGTTTCTAGAGACAGAGAAAAAGATTAAGAATCACAGCTTAAAAGAGATTGCTATTTTCATAGTAGCATTGAGCTGCTCTAGAACACTGTGCAGTTATTACAGGAATACCTCATTCTTGCTCTGCTTAGCATTATCTTTGTGTCTGTCTGAAAAAGAGCTGTGGCCTTTGCTTTAGGATCAGTTATCAAACAAAACTGTTTCCCACCAGTGATATCAAAAATGTTTACTCCAGATTTACAAAAAAATTACTGGGGAATAGGGGATCCACTCTTTCACCCTACTGTCTACAGCAGGAATCCTTTGCTTGCTTGCTTGCTTTGCCAGAAAAGCCTCTTGAAGTCTTCTCTAAAGTATGCTGGTTGCCAGGTATAAAAAATAATTGCCTGTAGGGCTTAAGATAGATGCATTTTACATTTTAAAAACAAAAATACAATTTATAGCACTATGGAATTCACCACTTTATTAGGGTCATATTGTGTCATTGATTTTTAAGCATAGGTTTGTAGGAAATCAATAGAGTTCTGCTTAAAAATCAATGACATGATATGGATCTCAAAAAAGAAGAATAATAAAGTACTTAATCATATACATTTTTCCTTTTCAAATACTGCCGAAGGTTCTATTTTCCTTATGAGTAATATTATTATCATCTATAATAATAAATAACATAGAAATTCTAATTTCTTAGATACATGCTGAAGTATACAAATAGAAAGGATTTATAATCAGGAACATGGAAAACTTAACAAGTTTTTAAAAAGAAGAAAAACACCCTAGAAGAAGAACTGCACTTCCTATGATAAATTTAGGATGAGATTTTCTGTTCTGACTTGAAAGGCTATGTTTTAGATCTTAAAAAAAAAAAGCAAAAAACCTGTTGAAAGGTATCTACTGAGTGTTTTAATTCTACCTTCAGAAAGGACAAAAGATGAGGAAAGAGCTCCCATCTGCTCAGAATCCTTTAAATAATTTTTTTTTTAAGTTATGTTCTAAATATTTCAATGTTTTTCATCTACAGGAAATATTCTTTTGTGTAACGGGTAAAAGTATCTTACTTGTGCAATCATTTGCAGTCTATGGATTTTATTCCAGAAAAGAAACTTTAAGACAGGGCCCAACCACTAAAGAGATCTGTGTCTTGGGTTATGGAACCAAAAAATGTGTATTCTATTTCATCTGTTGAAAGCAGTTTGGGAAATGTAGGTTTTTTT